>CM040469.1:3060359-3080969 GCA_022758105.1 Pangasianodon gigas | reverse complement strand
AGTTCAGCTGTTCTAGTAGGCTTTTCCTGACATTTTCTTAGTCGCATCTTACAGCAAAAGCCATGGTCCACAGAGAGCTTCCACAGCATCAGAGGGATCTGATTATTAAAAGGTATCAGTCAGGAGAAGGGTACAAAAGAATTTCCAAGGCATTAGATATACCATGGAACACAGTGAAGACCATCATCATCAAGTGGAGGAAATGTGGTGCAACAGTGACATTACCAAGAACCGGACGTCCCTCCAAAATTGATGAAAAGACGAGAAGAAAACTGGTCAGGGAGGCTGCCAAGAGGCCTAAAGCAACATTAAAGGAGCTGCAGGAATTTCTGGCAAGTACTGGCTGTGTAGTACATGTGACAACAATCTCCCGTATTCTTCATATGTCTGGGCTATGGGGTAGGGTGGCAAGAAGGAAGCCTTTTCTTACAAAGAAAAACATCCAAGCCCGGCTAACACATTTGAAACACATTTGAAGTCTCCCAAAAGCATGTGGGAAAATGTGTTATGGTCTGATGAAACCAAGGTTGAACTTTTTGGCCATAATTCCAAAAGGTATGTTTGGCTCAAAAAGAACACTGCACATCACCAGAACACCACCATACCCACAGTGAAGCATGGTGGTGGCAGCATCATGCTTTGGGGCTGTTTTTCTTCAGCTGGAACTGGGGCCTTAGTCAAGGTGGAGGAAATTATGAACAGTTCCAAATACACACACACACACACATACATACACACTCTACACACACTTCACACACATACACAGTACACATACACAGCACGCTATTTTTTTTTTAAATACAAATTTTGTCTTAAATGTTTATTTTATAACTTCTCCATTATCAATAAAAGTCAGTTTAAAAAAAAGATTCCAAACATTACTATTCCAACAAAAAATTAAATGTTACAGGAAAATGTTTTTCTGGCAATAAAGAAAGCAATATATTACATAATACACCACTTGTCAGACAAAAATCATAATGAAGTCTGCTTAGTTTTATCTGCAAAAACAGAAAGAGGTATGTTTCAGTCAGAGTCTCCAGATGAACTGTGGCTGACTCTCCAAGATGCTCATAAAAACTTACCAGCTAATTTCCTTATAAAACTGCACAAAGTGTAGCTGAGATGACTGATGCATTTTTAATCAGCAAAGGGTTGTTGCACATAATATTGACTTTTAGTTTATTACTGTTTACTGCTTTTAACAGTGGATTTTTTTTTATGTATAAATGTTTAATTTCATTATTTTTGAAAGCATCTTTGCTTTATAGCATTTCTTAGCATGTGTCCAAGACGTACTACACATATATATATATATACACACATAGATAGATAGATAGATAGATATTTTTTCCCTACGTTATTCCAATATCATCATTTAATCTTATCCTGATGCATGAGATCATCTATGTTGATATTTAATGGGCAGAAACTATCCTACTTACTACTCAAAGGACATTTATAATCAAAGTCCTTTCGAACCAAATTGATCAGGTAATGCTGTGCTATTCTTAATTTACGTAAAATGCTGAGAGTTCATGACACTCAGACAAAGATTTAAAGATTTAGAAGCTTGCAATTGCATTGTAATTTAACTTATTACATAATCATCTGATTGTAAACCTACTCTGAACTTGAATTCATTTAATTTTTTCAACCATACACATTTATGATTATTACCCTACAATATAACAGTAATGACTGCGTTTTAACAAATTGATCTCATAAATAGAATGAATTAATTATCAAGAGTCATGTTTCTCTTCTTAGAGCTTAAGATTTTTGGCCACGTATGGCCAAATCTATAAATCTATTTATAAAAAAAAAAAAAAAAGTAACTCCTACTGGACTTTATGTTGTACAGTTAAATGATGTTTATAGAGCAATATATAATGAAAATTACTTTTTTTTCTTTTCTTTTCCTCTTCTCCAGTGGCTCTACAAGCTCCAGACTCCACAAATAGCTCAGCAATTATGAGCCACACTTCTATGCATATGAAGGAGAACCGATCTTGACAAAACCCTTGACACCTGGCAGACATCCTCACAAATCTAGATTTATATTTTACCAATCTGGCAGCTGTGTGCAGCCCTGATTTAATGTCATCTCCCCCCAAAAAATTAGGATAGTGTGTGTCTGTGTGTGGATTGTCTTCATTTGTAATCAGTGGAACAATTCAAACTTAGGCAAGGACTTTCTAACCAATTAACAGAATAAACTCTGGTCAAATCTTACTTTAAAGGCCTCAAAGTGCAGTCAGACCAAACACAAATGATATCTGCTGGGCAAAAAAACAATTCACTTCAGAGAGAAAAGATAGCAGAAACACAAACAAGGAGCTTCACATTAATCCAACCAAGTTCATCTTGGTCAGCCATGAAACTGTGAACTGCAAAAACAGGAGCCAAAAAAAAAAAAAAAAATGAGAGACTGTGGTTTCTACTTTCTACAAAATAATCTGAGAACCTAGTATTAAGTAGCAGTCAAACAGGACTTTTTACCAACTTGCATTTTTTTAAGCAGCTTACCACTCACTTTCCCTCAAAATAAAGACATGATGTGACTTCTGCTTTTTTCAAAGAAGACATCCACTGAAAGCTCTATTTTTGCTCAAACATAATTTATTGTTGAACGCTGATGTGTTGCTATGTTGGTTGACCATAAGCCAATTTTATCCATTGTACATTGTTTCTACTTTTCCCTTTTGTTGATATTTTTGTAGTCAGTAATAAATGCACCTGTCCTGATGTTCAAAATATGCCATCACAGTGGTGATAATGCTTGCCAAGTCTGCCTCTCATGATATTTTCCTTACTTTAAGCACAGTCTTAAAAGTCCAGTGCCATTTAGGTGATGTGTAAACTCCACTGAAATCCACCCAAATCCATTTAAAATAATACTAACCTATTTAAAAAATCCATTTATTGTTTTCACTTTTCACTTTCTTTCTCAGTTGACCTTCCTTTGATGCTCCTTACATTTAGCTACCTTAGTAGCCTTTAGTTTCACTACCTCTACAGCCTACATAAAGAAAACTGTAAAATTAAATTGGGAAGTTGTTTTCTGCTGCTTGTGTGTTGTGTAACTATATATCTTATATGTATATCAAATGTAAGTTAAGTGATTGTGGATTTGAGTGATTGTGGAATTGTTGACATTCAAAATGAAAGAATGGGCTGTTAATTTTGTGATGCTAGTACCAAAATACTGACATAAAATCTAGTGAGAGAGTACACCCATTTACTGCAAACCAGCTAGTTATATTTCTAACAAGAAAACAATATACATTAAGAAAATGAATATATTTCACCAAAATTTTGTAAATATGTTTTTATCTACTTTCTACACTTGCCTTAGGCTTTCTGCAAAATCACATAGGATAACTGAGAAGCCAGTTTAGACTGTAGGCTATGAATAAAGGTGGGTATAAATATAGACATAGTTTGCATGGTCATATTTATTACTGTTATATTTCATTTACTACACGTTAAATTAAACGGCAATTAAACCAATAAATAGCAGTTGCTTTTAGACAGCATTAGTGTCTGTCAGTGGAGTCAGAAATGAATCTTTAAATGCAATTTTCTCCATTTTTTTTCTAGGTTAACCTGATTTTAAACTTTAATTGTGGTTGCAATACAAGAAACATTTTAGGTCAGGAAGACCTGTACTTTTCAAAACTTTATACAGAAAAATTTCACAATTGCACCATGTAAAGGGTTTACTCAGTGTACATGCAACACAGGTAAGGATGGTGTGGTCTGAACCTAGTCTACAAATATCACAGTATTAAGTGACTATTTATTTAAAAAAAATACATATACATTGTATATATACATATACAAGTCATATACATATATATACTTTATACTTACACTTTATTTATGATATTTACAAAGTAAACCAACAGCAGACTCCAATCCGATTGGTGCTGATATGTTTAAGTTTGAGATGTCAATCATGTTCATTCCTGATTTAATGATTGGAAGCTGGTTACTAGGTTCCTCTCCTTCAAGAGGTCTACCAACTCTCATTGGGCTTAGGTCCTAATCTTGATTTTTAAAATTAATTTTTGTCATGCTTTACTCCTCTAAAATGTGAAAAGCTCTCTGAAATTGGGCTGGACTGAGAAAAAAAGAGCCACTGCTAGGCCCCTCAGCCCTCAATTTTTTAGCTCTGTGCTGGATTCTGCTTTATTTGTACTTTGTTTTGAATAAAAGTATCTGCCAAATATTAAATGCAGTTTGCGGGTTGGAGGTTTTTATATAAATGTTCTGTTCTATACTGTGGTAGAAAAAAAACAGGCTGAATAAATTCATTAAGAAGTCACTGAAGTGAATTTGGTCATTGCGTCAAATCCAGCCTCCTGAAAGAGTTGGAAAAATTAAATTAAAACCTTGGTCAAATTAAAGCCTTGGCTACACAATATCACTTTTGCAATCCTAACAGATTGCAAGTGAAATATCGGAGATCAGACAGAGTAATGACTAGGAGTCACACATTGCCCAACCTATAACATGTTGCAGACGCATTAGTAGAAGATGGCAATGGGAAAAACAAACACGGTTGTTCCAAGGCTGGCAGCTGTTGCAGGTTTGGTTACAGGTGTACTGATGCATTTAAAAATAAAAGATCAAATATGTGGGTGGCAAAATGCGACCAGCATTGACTATACAGGCTGCAGAAGGAAAGCTGCTTTCCAGAGCTTGAAACAACTATACGTTTGCTTACGTTTGCTTACTTTTTTTTTTACTATTCAAACTATTAATCTTTTATCACCAGACTTTATTTAGTTCACACAACTTTACAACTTTAATTTAATTTAAACCAATTAAATACAAATGTCCAGTCAATTGGGCTTATAATTACTAAATACTAATAACATTAATTGTGAACCACCTGTCGATATGAGCTTGTTTGTCAATCATTTTACTTTATCTACTTTCTATACTGACTTTCACTGCACTCTCAATTTTAATGTGCTATTGAGAGGATCTGTTCAAAGTCTTAAATCATTAACCAATGTAAACTTTAAACTGCGTCCAGAGTCACTGTGCCTCTTGCACGACACTCAATTTCCTGTCCTTCGACTATGACTGCCCCAAAAATATTCAGAATGAGTCCGACCAGCACAGACTCAGATTTACTGTAAACCATGGCTATAATCAGGGTAAAACTGGTGTCATGTAACCCTGGCTGAAACCCTTATGTTTCAGCAACATACTGATCTAAAAAGGCTGGGGGAAAGGGGCAATACAGCAAGTTGTTTCGGCTAAATGCCATCACACATGAAGACACAGTGAAGACACAAGTGAAAACCTTTCCCGTGAAATCACGATCTGATGCGGTAGGTGAGGGAGTTCTGAAGAACCCGCACTACAGGTTTAGCAGGATGTCAGCACTTGCACTCCCTACTTTCCTTGGAAACCTTTCCCTTTTTTATTAACCCCTCAATGTCCTACTTTATTGACAGAAATGTATGGAAAGGTTTTTCTTAAAAATGAGACAAGGTAGTTTCTTCCATTATTTCAATGGAAAATTTGAATCATTGTGTGTGTATAGACTACCCACTGTTTATATAGTACAGTCATTGTTGCCTAATTCTCAGCCTTGTTCATTTCTTATCAATGACTGAAATGATCTAGGGTGAGGTACATAACTGGTACCACTGACTCGTCAAGAACAGGTTTAAATGAAAACAAGGCTAGGCACTGAACGAAAAAACAATATTGAATGATGACATAATTATGTTCTGCTGTATTTCAAATGAATTTTGTCAAAGTTCTCCTCCCAGTAAAAAATCTAAAAAGGTTGGAACCTGGTAAGACTCATATACACAACAGAGCAGATATACAATTGCAATTGACAACATGAGGACGATTACTGTTATAACGATCATTCTCTTCATAATGACAGTAAGTAACAGAATTTTATTATTATTATTATTATTATTATTATTATTATTAATACATCATTTAAACATTTGTGAAATATTTACAAAATTTAAGAATGCAATTCCGATTAAACTACACTATTTTCTATGTACAGTTTAAAGTTAACACAATTACATAATTAAAAAATCATTTAAGTTAATTAAGTTATGCAATTAATTTTGCTCTCCTCTAAAGAAAGTGTGACCACATTTAATGAACAATTCAACCACGCAGCCATCAGTTAGGTTTTTAGTGCACTTTAAGTAGGTTGAGTTCATAAATCTCTGTTATTTAACTAATGTGTACTTCGGGATGCATGATCTCCTTTTCGAACATGGACACCCTCCTGTAAACACTTTGCACTCCCATCTACAGTAGGGGTGTCGAACTCAAATTCTGCATTTTTGTGAGCCTTTCAAAGGACATAAACTAAGGCTATTCCTCAACATACTATTGTCTATTCCAGAGGTGGGCATACTACGGCCCACCGGGCACTTTCATCCAGACCGCGAGGCAGTTTTTAAATGTATTAAATATCATTACATTTGAGTTAGGATTTTGGTCCAAAATGATTAAGCTGATGTAGGAGAAATGTAGTGCGCTGTAGCCTGCAGTAAGGTATATTATGGTTTATTCAGTCATTATTAGAATGGGCTCCGCAATATCTAATTCACTGCTGACATGAATGAGTGAAAATGACTGCGGCGAAAAAAAAAGAAACTTTTACTCTGAATGTCGCGTGTTTAACAAAGAATGGACAGCAAAATATTTTTTCACCAGTATCAGACAGAAGGCGGTATGTTTGATATGCCAAGAAAGTCTTGCCGTTAATAAAGACTACAACCTTAGTCGTCATTTTTCCAGCAAGCATGCTAACTTTCCCATGGCTGGGAAAGGCAAAGATTATGCTTTCTTCTTCTGTTTTCAATACACATATTTTCATGGTGATGGATATGTAGTAACAGTTAGTAAATCATCTCAAGTGCATAGCTAGATAATTGTAAATATGGCTCACAGTGGATATTAAATGAGAATTGTTCCTTAATATGCCAAATATTTCATAAATGAATAAAAAATGCTTCATTTGTCACACATATAGTATGCTGCCGTTCACTTGGGTTCAAAAAGTCGATGTGACCCTCCAGTCAAAAAGTTCGCCCACCCCTGGGTTTGCCCACCCCTGGTCTATTCTATCAATTAACACCAATAACCTAGGCTCTGGAAGTAGAATAGGACAATTCTGGAAAAAATAAGGCTAACAGAAATTGTATCCACTATTAGGTGATAATCGTACTGTACATTTCATTATTACATTTAATATATATTAGAGGTTGTGTAGACTAATTGATTAGATCAATATGTGAACTAGTTGATGCTGTAGGAGATCTCAACTATTTTGGCTGGTGAAAAAAACAAAAACAAAAAAAAAACAAAAAAAAAAAGGCAAGACAGACAAATGCACATGGATGGTTTAAAAAGCCATCGAAATGTAATATGTAAAAGCGATATGAATGTAATAAGCCAACTCAATGCTGGAAAAAGTTCAGTAAATAACACATTAGTTTATCTGTTTATTATTAGCCTTGAGCAGCATCCAACATACAAGTCCCTGTGAATGGGCTGTTGATTTAGAAATGATAATTTATTATAACAGGCACATTACCATAAACATATGGTTTGCAGCTGCACTACTGTCAGAGCTCATATTATAGGAACTTAATCAACACCTTCTGACCAATCAGATTCAAGAATTCAACAGCATTGTGGTATCATGGAAAATAAAATCTCAGCGGCTCAGTGTCACTTCAATCGCTACAAAGGCTGTGTTTAATTAGAAACCTCACTTGATCATCATCAGATTTTTTGTAATGTAACAGTTGTGAGATGTATAAACTGGCATGTAATTATTTCTGCAGCAGGGTGGGGCTCAGGAGATTGGCTCCTCAGTAAGCAAGATACGCCAAAAACGATCATGGGTAGTGGACATAGTAACTATGAAACGAGGCCACAAAGGATTCCTCGGATTTGTATGTATAAACATATGTACACACACACACACACACACACACACATTATATATATACACACATATATATATATATACATATACATACACATATATATATATATATATATATATATATATATATATATATATATATATATAAGTTTTTATATTTATTAATTTAATGTAGATTTATATTTGACCGCAAATAAATACACTTCAATCTGAGGCTTCATCAGTTGAACTGAATGGTATGAAACAACAACTGTGTGCGATTTACAGCTGTGACATGCTGGGACTGGGAAACTGCCATTAGGTCTGCAGGACTAACATATGGCAAGCAGTCTCACAGATCCCCCCCATTTCTGTTCAGACATCTAAGTTCAAACACAATCAGCGGGTCCAAAAAATGTAACTGAAGCAAGAGACTTTGAAGGTAGAATTCTTTTGGCAGCCATTTGTAGGGTCACTCAAAAACCCCACAAATGGAAAATGAAACTGATGGCAGTTTTCACTGCTTAGTCTTCTTCTTATTTATTATTATGAAACCATTTGGCTTTAAAAAAAAAATTAAATGTCATTTAGGTAGGTTTTTAAAACGAAAAAAAAAAAAAAAAAAAAAAACCATGATCCCCCATGTTGGCATATGCAGTTGATCATTCTGGAACCAACCATCACTTGACAAAGCATTTTGCACATTAGTGTCACATAAGTCTAATGACAGGCGAAGCTATTCAGTACAACTGATGCAGAACCTGATATGCATGAAGAAACATGTTTGAAATATTTGACATATTCACCACACAACTGCGGTGAAGCAATGATCTTGTCTTTCACAGCTGAACTTTTATGTGAATACTGAAGAATGCGAAATCTATGGTCCCGGTATTGATATGACACCAAAGGACCTTTTCGTTATAAACAAGGCAACCAAGGAAATACATGTAACTGGGAATGTGGACTATGACGACAGAAAAAATTTCACGGTACCCATTTTATTTACTAGCACTGCAATCAAAATTACCATGTTTTCTCATGATTACCATGATTTTTTTTGGCTAGATTTTATGTCATGACCCTAATCCTATGTAATTACAGTTCAGAAACAGAAAGAGATCCATAAAATGTTTGTGTGTTTAAAACACATTCCTTATCAAATTCCTTATGTGCAATGTAAATTAGTTCTTACTGTAACAGGGAATAATCAGATTAGCCACATGAATAATTTTTACAATAATATTATTATAAAATATTATTTTATAATAATATTAATATACTAATAATATATAATAGTCTATTAAAATATTCATTTTCTGGAGCCTTAATCATATTGAATTTGAATTTTATGCATTATTACACCTCTACTATTTTGAAAAAAAAAAAAAAAAAAAAAAAAAAAAAACTTGCTCTATCTGGTCTCCATGTGGACTCTAAGCAAAATCCCAACCATTCTACAATATAAATTATGGCTGAAATTATGTTTTACATTACTTGAATTATTACATTTATATATCAATTATGGTATCTTCTGTCTGCCTGCAGCTTGTATTTGAATGTGCTGCCCTGAAACATGTGTACGAACGACTTGCAGTGGAGATTCTGATAGAGGAGGTTTATGAGCCATATTTCAGTAAAGGCACTTATGTTATCAGCGTAGAAGAATCGATGTTGCAAGGTAAATCAGAAAAGACAAAAATCTGCACACCTGACCATAAAGTGATAATTTGATCCATTGTGTAAAATGTCACAAGCACTATTTGAGACCTTTGATGTGTTTTTGCTATTTCCCTCTTTTTCTGCTTTGATCTGGTGTTAATCTTCTCCTAAAGAGCCAAACATGGAGTTGCGAAAGCCTTTTTTTTATTCTAAAAGGTAAAATAACTTTAATCCTTAGAACGCTCACTGGCCACTTTATCAGCTACGCCCACCACTGAAGCAACGATCTTGTATGAGTACATTTACTCACTGGAGTTCATTCTGCTGCTCATGGTCCCTTTCTTTTGACCAATGGGGTAAAAGGATGACACACTGGGTAGAAAAACAAATGAGTCACAATACACCTATAAATAGACCTACAGTCAGGTCTGGAAGTATTTGGACAATGACAGAGTTTTTGTGAATTTGCCTTTATGCACCACCACAACGGATTTGAAATAAAACAATCAAGATGTGATCGAAGTGTAGACTTTCAGCTTTATTTTAAGAGGTTCCACAAAAATATGGCATTTACCATTTAGCAATTACAGCCATTTTCAACAAAGTACCTCCATTTTCAGAGGTTCTAAAATGTATCTAATAAACGGGCTGCTTTCACACCTACAGTAGTTACTCATCCAGAATGGCCTTACCGCCACCGTGATTTTTCATTTGCTACTGTAAACCGCTAAGTGGCACTATAATCATAGAATTTCCATAGGCGGATGCTGAATGCGTCAAGGCCCATTCTGTGAGTGGCAGCTTGAGTTAGAGAGGTTGTTTCACCTAAACAATGTAAGAAAATGTCCACTGTAAGCTCCCAGCAAGCACTGATTGTTCCACTGAAGTTAATACACTGAACAATATGGTTCTCATTTCATTACTTTTGAGGGAAAGAAATTCCTAACATTACAGGGATTTTTTTTTATGTTTTATTTTTATAACCATAAACTATAAGGTTTCTTTACAGCCTTATAACAACTTACATAGAATGTTCATGGTTATTTGTAGGTTTTATTTTTATAACTACATGCACGTCCTTTTTGTGCCACCTGGTGGTTATTTTAAAAACAAGATTCACGTGTAAATTTGTGTGTGCCGCGGCGGGCCCTGTACCTACAGTATTAGTCTGTTTGCCAAGTATGAACCAGAGCAAATTTGATACATTTGGTCCGTTTGTTATTTGGCTTGGTTGCACTATTGCACATAATTAAACAAACCAAAAAAACATGCATTGGCTGACAGACATGAACATACTTGTAAAACTCTTTTGTTCATTAGTCAAAAATACGATGACAGAAAATGGTAAATGAAACTTTGCCAAGTGTGTGTAGAAATCACAAAAATCTCCCAAGCATGGACTTCACTTCACTTCACTTCACTTCACTTCACTTCACTTCACGAAGCCGGTACTAAATAAAAGATAAGATAATTAGATAAATAAATAGCTTAAAACATTCTGTGAATCACATTTGGTGTTTACTTTCTCTTTTTGCTTATCAATCCAAATATCTAGAAGACGTGGCATTTCCGCAAACGTTATAGCGCTGCTTTGGCTCAGTTCGCACCTCGCTGCTCAGCTTAGCAGCTCGCATTTGCCCAAAAAAAAAAAGTTGCAACCAAAAATATACTGCATGTTTGGTTCACTTCCTGCAGTCTGGTCAATACTGCAATCAAATTGTGCTAGAGTCCACTGACCACAAACATTTTGCTCAGACGCCCTAAATGTATATACAGTATGCACATACACTGTATACAATATATGTACATACACTGTATGCATTATATGTACAGTTCTTATATGTTCTCTTCTGCTTGTGTTTCTGCAGGTACAAATTTGTTAACACTGCATGCACCCAATCGCACAAACCATGAAACTTTAACTTTTAATGTTAAAGTTAGCCCAAACCCCCATAATGTTATGTTTGTTATAAATGACGAGCGGGAACTTTCATTCAGAGGATGTCTGGACTATGAGGTATGAGACATTGATCTTCTCCACATCGCTTTCCTTGGCTTCATGTGTTGTCGATGCTATGTGCAGCATTTCTGTTTGTATTTTGGCTTAATTACTATGCTAATAATTAATGTCTGGATGTAAAAAGCAACAGTAATGTGTTTGAGAGAATTCATATTATATCGCTTTAATTTAGGAAAATAAGAAATACACTGTAGTGGTTGAAGCAAAGGATCAATGGAAATTAATCCCACGTTCCAGCACAGCTACAGTGATAATCAACGTTATTGACAAAAATGACCAAAAACCTGTATTTACAGGCAAAACAGTGAGTACATATAAAATTTATGATAAAAGAAATATATTAATAATTAACAATTTTCAATGTTATTACCAATAAAATTATTTTATATATTATGAACTTATATGTATTTGAACCAAGTATAAAGACACTTACTTACTTAAAGCTCTAACAAGTGTTGTTCCTAATTGGTACATCATCTTAATTCAATTGTGCATGAAATCAATATGGATTAGCTATACGTATGTACATACATACGTACACGCATTACACATATATATGTATACACACACATATATACACATATACACACACACACATATATACACATATTTTATATATATATACGCACATATATAAAGAATCACATGCACACATGCACAATGATATTCTTCTAGGATTAGTAAGAGTTATGCTCAGAATAGATGCTAAACAATCAGAGAACTGAAGGTTTAAAAAATATATAATGATGTAATTTAAATCACACTTAAATCATGATCTATGGTCCTGTGTTTTGTTTTGTGCCCCCCGTAATAAATGACAGGGCACTGGACGGGTAAAAGAAGGATCGATTGGAGCTGAGGTTTACAGAATACAAGTGTACGATAAAGACAGTCCAGGCTCTCCAGCCTGGAGGGCCAACTTCACACTTCACGGTGAAAAAGCAGAGAACTTTAAAATTGAAGTAAACCCCAAAACTAATGATGGTATCTTATCTGTCATAAAGGTAAAAATATTTCACTTAATATCTTCAATATTAAATGTCTAGACTGACACAAAGGAATGAATGATAATTATAATTATGATCTGATATGCTGACACCATTAAAACCCATGTCAACTTATTTTTCTCCCTGGGGTTCCTAGTTAATACAGGCACTTGATTTACTGAACTTAAGTCTGACACCAATTACAAGTATTTCTTGTTTAATGTTTGTCCAGCTAACAGACACTTTTCAAAGTTTTTCAATATTACTTTGGCAAAACTGATATTAAGTGATATTCAAGCTATATTGTTCTACAGTACACAACACAATCTCATATCAATTATACAGGTTTACTTAAAAGCAAGACAACTTTTATGCAAGTCTGCTGTCTACTTTCAGTGTTTGCTTTTTTCCTGCTCACCTCCAAATCAGCTGACAGTTAGGAACAGAAAGGGCAATAAGATAGATAGATAGATAGATAGATAGATAGATAGATAGATATACTTTATTGATCCCATGAGGGAAATTCTTGTGTTACAGCAGCATGGTCAGTAGCAAGATACAACACGTACACGTACACGTACGAGTCTGCTCATTCCCAAAAAACACACAAAAAATAAAATATAAAATACAATAAGTTAAATTAAATGTAGTAGTGCAGGTATGGAACACAGTTGTAGATTTAACCAGATTTACATCAGTATTTACATAAGTACACTTGTGAAAAATGGTAGTGAATAATGATGAATATGAAGAACCTTGGTGTTTGGTACGTGTTAATAGTCAGTAATCAAATTTAAGTGCGACATGCATTCATACTGCGGTAACATAAGTGAATGTCTGGTCTGAAGTCCAGTCCATATTATGCTACACATAATAATAAACTGTCTATATATTTTTAGGTCTGAGCATCATCAAAGTATAAAATCGCCTTTAGACTTCTAGTACTGACATTAAAGAAAAATTTCAAACAACTTGTCAGCTCCAATAATAAAAAATCTACCATAGCCTACATTCTGAAAGAAAATATCTAATGGTGACACACAGCACATCTCACCTTGCCCTTTTACATTATTAAAAGGCAAAATCCTATTCTTTTTGTAATAATAAAATCAAGAAAAAAGCACATTCCACTGTTTTAACTTTTATTCAACTCGGATCCAGACAGACAGACCTTGACTAATTGATCATCAGCATTATGCTGCTTCAGCAAGACACTAGCACCTAAATAAAAAAAAGTTGGTGGAACGCGAGAGCAACAGTAACAACAAACATCTTTCACATCCTGTACTTTCCCCTTCATTGAATTGCCTTTTCCACCAGGCAAAATGTTCTGACCACTGCTTTAAACAAGACCGCGGATAAGCGTAGTTTTCAGGTGTCTCCTGTATCACCGTATCAAGGGGTCAAAAATCATGAATGCTACAGATATTGGCACTTCTGCCACCCACAGCAACTGGCTGTGATACACAAAAAAAGAAAGTCTTGTGGATCAGTCTTGTGGTACAAGGTCTTCCTTGTTTTGAAGACTCTTGTAAGTCTTCAGTCATTTTCAGATCTTCCACTAGCATAATGTCTTCTCTTGCAATCTTTTATTTAGCCACTAGACTATGAAGAGACCCAGAAGCTGAAGCTAACGGTTCAAGTGGAGAATGACGAGCCATTCTTTTCCTGTTCAGTTCGGACGATGCGCTATGATGGAAAACTGTGGGATGTTGATTATTCGAGAAATGGCTCCAGCTCTGCAATGCTTTCCTTCCCCATCACCGTAGAAAATGTTAATGAACCGCCAGAGTTCACAGACACTATTAAATTTATCACCGTCATGGAAAACACACCACCTGGACACAGTCTGTGGACATTCACTGTAAGGGATCAGGACCAGAATCCACCAAACACACACTGGTAAGATTTACAAATTTTACAATAGTACAATTTTTCACCTCAAATTGCCTGAATTGCTTGTCACTAAATGGTATTCCTAACCCGACTTCACTGCTGGTTTCCATGTTTTCTCGGGTAGCTAGCATCAGACATCTTCACAAGTGTGATCTTTTTGTGAAGATTCAAGTACTGCATGATGAATGTGAATACTTCTGTAAATGTAAAATTTGGCCTTTTTTTTATTCATGTACGAACATGTTTATGCTTTTTTCTTTATGGTGTATTTTTACAGAGTAATAAGAAAAAAATGTATTGAATCCATTTTAGAGTTGTAGTAAAACAAAGAAGAAAAGGTAAAGAAGTCTGAATCTTTTCTAATTTAACTGTATTTTGAAGAATACACTATACTTTTGGCTAATATAATTTCTTATTAGAATTTGAAAAAGGCTGAATAGGCCATGCCCACAAGCAACAAGAAAAGTTAAAATGCCTATAAGAGACAATTTGCTAGAGCTATATCAGCAACTTTTCAATTTCTAGCGTGAACACAAGGTTAGCGGGGTTGCTCTTTGATGCAAAATAACCTATTTAAAATTTTTAACTCAAACTAGAATGAACATGAAAACCATTTTTTTTTAAAAATCAGCATCCTATATATCTACCTTAGCATTTAAAGATGATGTCAGGTAGATATACTGCACATGTGTACAATGATGTTTTTCAAAAATTTTGTAAAGGTTAAATTTAACATGGAAGTTAATGCACATCTTAAAAAAAAAATTTAAAAATAAACTAAAGGCTTCAGTGAAAGAAAAAAAAAAAAGTTGTTAGTGGAACTCACACCTGAGTCATGATCTTTTTGATCTGACAATTACAAGAGTAATGTTTAAAAATCTGATATGTACTCAATGGACCAGAACATTCTGTGAAAATTAGCCGAACACGAGTTAAACTATTATCAACATAGACCCACTTCTCTAGATAGACACGCCCTCGGATGTGTTAACTTACCGTGCCATGTGTCAGATGTGTTAACTTACCGTGGTTAACTTACCGTATAGTGTGGTGGATGTGTCAGCTTGCTTTAGTTAACTTGCCGTATCTTGTGGCCGTATCTTGTGGCAGATGTGTTAACTTACCGTAGTATTTAGTAACAGCAGCTAGGATGACATCTAGTGTTTGTAAACCCAGCAACTAGCAACTCAGAGTGTACATTTATGATGTTTCACATTATGAAGCAAACAAACGTAAGTACAAATCTAGCAGGAATCTGTGCACTTTCCTATACATGGCTGTGTTTTTGTCCATTCTTGAGAGTGTGGAAATCTGTATTAATTTTGCTTAATCTGAAATTTATATTTTTATAGAAATTATATTTAGGGCAGATCATCAGGAAACAAATCTGATTCAATTTCTATCACGTCGCATTATTTACGTTTGTTTTGTTTATAAAAATCATGTATACTTCATTACGCTATATGTATATCTGTCTCCCTCTTTCTTCAGGGTCATTAAAGGAAAAGATATAGATAACTGGGTAACAATAGAGTCGAGGACAGGCAAAGTTTCCACAGCCAAAGTTTTGGACAGAGAATCGCTGTTTGTTAAGAACAGCACTTACACAGTCATCTTGCTTGCCGTTGATGATGGTAAGCTATTCAACAGTGCTAATGTTTACGGTGAAGACATTATATAGCTCTAGTAGTAAATGAGTACGCAGGAAGTGTTCACTTCAAACTTTTGCACTACAATATCACTCAACATGATTCCAGATTAAACCAATAACAATTCTAGCAAGTGAGTGTGATTTTGTTGATATGAGTATAAACTGAATTATAATGAATAAATAAAATTAAAGTAACAACATATAATTAAGGCTATAAGTGCTAAATGTGCACGTGTCCTATGGTATGCTGAGAAAACACTAAAATGTGCAAGACAAGTGTTAGTCAAGATTGAGGTTGGGGCACCTGTGCCCTAAAACATTAATTTGATTTGTCAGTTTTTAACTGTAAGACTGTTAGAGCTACAATACAACTTTAAAAGTGAACTATATTTACTATGTTTTTAAGTTTGTAGTAAAACATTCAGCTTTGTTCTTTTGTTCTTTCTATCTCTCTATCTGTCTAACTGAGTGACGGCTCCAGCTACAAAGTAACCACTCGCTTCTGTCATTAATATTAACTTTTAATTTTACTTAATTTTACACAACAGACTGCTCACAAACGGTTCACTTATGGTGAAATATCACACACGTAGAAGACATCAATGTGTCTTTCATTTACCTGACCTACAGGTACACCTCCGCAGACAGGTACAGGAACGCTGATCATCCAGCTGTTAGATGAGAATGATAACGCTCCAGTCTTGAAGGACAACAAGATGACTATTTGTTTACCGCAATCTATGACCAACATCACCGCCGTAGATCCGGACCTTCCACCTTTCACCATGCCTTTCACCTACGAGCTCCTAGAGGACAACAGAAAATGGAGGATTGAACCATCCCATGGTAAATCAAAAGACTTAGACAAATGTACCAAATTGCAAACCTGCTAAACACAGAAACAAATATAACACAGTACATTTTCAGTATATTCCTTTCACTTGATTAATGTCCATCATAAGCCCTATTTGGAGGGGATTAAATTTACATGGGGTCCTGGCGTTAGTGTCTATTTTACAGGTGCTCTTCTATGAAGTTATTTCCATTCACTTCGGACTGTTTTCCACCAAATTCAGTGCTCATCTGATAATTTTAGTCCCATCCTGATACACAGGTCCATGATTTACTACGCAAATATCACCTCTCGTTGGAGAAAATAAAAAAGATGTCTGACTGTCGCTAATTGCCGTATTTAGTCTCGCAGCACACATATCAGTGACCCTCCCCCAGATACTGAACACTTTCCGAGTTGCAATACAAAAAAATGGCAAAATGGTATAGCTACTTCGTGATTATTGTGTTTTCAAATGGATTTCAAAATAAAATAAGAGCCAGCATTTCTTCTCTCTACAATGCCTCTTCGACCGCTTGGACAGCATGTTGTGAATGGAGCATGATCAGGTGACCACGTGACGCAAATATTTCAGTTAGCAGAAAATACAACCCGCTTAGAGGTCTGTTACCCGACCCGAGCCTGACGGGTCCCGAAAAACTCATAGGTTTCAGGTCGTGTTTGGGTTAATTTTTCATGAATAGCTTCGGGTTCGGGTTTATTACTAAATAAAAATATATATTTTAAATATTAACGCAACTTGTTTCACTCATGTGCTCCCGCACGAGCTTTCCGTTACAACACGGCAGACAGCACACACACCTCATGAGTGAATTTATCTAGTTAGCTAGTTGTGTACAATGAGTGAGATAAAGCAAAAAATTATTAAGGGAGAACTTATTGCAGTGCTAAATGATGCAGGGAAAGTGGAAGAATTGTGGAAGAATTACAACCTTGCTGTTACAACCAATAAAGAGCTCAGTGGTTACGTGCAGTGTAAGGCTTGTAAAGCTTTTTTTTTTTTTTTTTTTTTATTGTTTCATAACTGGTAAGTGCATGATTTTTCTCTTTTGCTCTCGTGTGCTGAGGGGCCGCTGTGCCTTGATAAAACTGTGTTTGTTTTCTGACTGTTACATGCAATCCTGAAATACAGCATATTGCAAAAAAGTTATTTGTTGTGACAAATTGATTTCGGGTTCAGGTCCGGTTCGGTCTTAAAATTTAATCCTGTACGGTAGGGTCAGGTCGGATCAGAACGGGTCAAACGATATTGGGTACGGGTCGGGTTCGGGCTTCAGTTTAAAGTCCGTGCAGACCTCTAAACCTGCTAGGAACTCACTCGCTGTCCTGATGCAATAGTTTTATCACCAAGGATACATTTAAAACAATTATCACTTAAGTCCCCCGATAAACTAATCCAACCCGAATAGGGCTTATACAGTGGGCTGGCCATGGTTCCACATTTTTCACTGTTAAATAAATTTTAAAAAAAAATAAATGGTACTATCTGATTCACGAAGTAAGGCATTTAAATAAATAAATAAATAAATAAATTTTTTAAAAAACTCCTTCTTTGCCGTCCATAAAAGGCGGGAACGGCGCGAGACGACCTCCATCCATACAAGCTAATCATGCTAAAGTGCTAAAGCTAGCTAACTACTAATTAATTGAGTAAAATATTAAAGACTTTGTTGATTTCTACTGATTGTGAGAGAATAAAAGTTGGAGACTGAAATATTTATTTTGCCTTAGCACTTCACTTTTCTGTCGTAAATTAAAAGCAGCTAGCTCACACAGCTAGCCAACTAAATTTGATTTCTGAGAGGATTTTTATGACAGAATGCGTACATGGTCGATTTAGGTAAGTTGTAGTACAAATAACGACTTAATTATTTGCTTTATGGAGCACTGCATGTTTTTTCTAATGTTGGGTCGCTGTGAACTATTTCGTTAGTTTTTTTTTTTTGTCAGCCTTTTAGCCAACTCTGCTGTAAAACTAGCTATAGGTTATCTGTTAAAATATAGTCTCATATACAAATAATTAAAGTTACATTTGTTTCAGAAACAATATGAGAAATTAACAGACTAAAATTAATCGCTGTAATCATTCAAAATACCTTCTTTTTTTTAACCACAGCCATCTTCATTAATGTTTCCCCAACAAGGAAACCGGTATGTGTCGTTTCCTAATGAATCGGCTCCTTAAATCAACTCTTTGAATCGGATCTTTAAGTCGGTTCTATAATGGGAACGCTGGGAGTCGACTCGTAGAGCTGAAGAGTCATTTTAATATACATCGTAATTTATTTTTAAAATTCCTTTTGAAAGTGTATTAAAGTAACAAGTACAATTGGCAAACATTTATACTCGAGTATAAAAACGCAAAATGAATCAGTTAAAATGAATAAATAGCTCCACAACTGTTGCCTTGGCTCTCCAGAGCTGGTTATAGAAATTTCTAGACACGGTCATTAATGTGGTGAGGAGGCTGTGATTGTACTTGCATGTGATTAACCCATTATTTTTCTTTCTTTATCTTTTTATACAGGAGAAACTGTAAGTCTGGTAAAAGACAGCAGCATATACTCCGGGAGCTATGAGCTCATTCTGAATATAACTGACTCTGGAGGGCTTTCCTCAAGACAAAAGCTGTCAGTAACTGTACATAACTGCTCGGCTCATGACAGGTCACATATGATAAGGGCCAGAGTCCCTGGCATCTTCATCACCTTTCTATGCCTTCTCTTGATGCTGTGTAAGCAAAGCTTTTTTTCTGTTATCCACTTAATTTTAAAACATCTGGCCTTGTATTTAATTTCATTTTGTATGTGTGTGATTTAAATCAAAGGTGTCCTGCTCATGGTGCTCAAGTGTTCATGGTGCTCATACACGGCAGAGAAAAGACCTTTTCCTGAATTTGAAGAATCAAAATCTGTTGTGTTTCGTTATAATGATGAAGGACCAGGAAGTGATGTTGAGGTACCATGCCATATTTTTTTTAAATGACAAATAAATGACATATTAGGGAGACAATTTTATTTCTCTTATAGATCATGACCAGGTTTTCATTCCATCAGTTATCAAAAAGTAATACTCTGACTTACCTCATACTTATTATTCAAAATACAGTGTTTCAAATGATACAAATTATTAATCTGTCCACATATTTCCTTCATGAATCAGTGAACCGGTAGCACACACTTATAACAGAGCGTGTTAAGTTGTTGTGGCAGCTATCATTTTGCTTTAAACCCTTTTTTAGTGAAGAATGAAACCTTGTTTGAGATCATTGATATTGTGCATATAATGAAAGAAAGAAAAAAAGAAAGGGAAAAACTGTAAAATGAAAAATAGATTAAAAAAACAGACTAACAAACAAATATACAGTGTGTGTCTGTGTGTATTAATTTATTATTATTATTAATTTATTATTTCCAATAATATCCAATTTATTATATGGAGGATATGCCAACCCTTTTTGTAATGCCATCTGCAGAAACAAACATCAACCTGTTCATCTTCTTGCAAAGTATCATCAATTCCATTTATTTAGATCTTCACTATTATTTTCATGATCATAAATGAATCTTTTGTCTAATAAATATACATTGTTATTTTGTTTAAAGATCT
>CM040469.1:3049777-3060259 GCA_022758105.1 Pangasianodon gigas | reverse complement strand
AGATCTTTAAACAAAATAACAATGTATATTTATTAGACAAAAGATTCATTTATGATCATGAAAATAATAGTGAAGATCTAAATAAATGGAATTGATGATACTTTGCAAGAAGATGAACAGGTTGATGTTTGTTTCTGCAGATGGCATTACAAAAAGGGTTGGCATATCCTCCATATAATAAATTGGATATTATTGGAAAGGTATGCTGCCTTGTTTTACTATTTTAGAAACCATAAAGTTTATGACACAATATTCTAAGAGACCTTACTTGTGTGTGTGAGAGAAATAATTGTAAGAAAACCAACAATAACGTGCTATTAGATGAACTGACCAGTGTTTGTTTCTGCAGAAAAAAGAGATGACATCCTTTAACAGGTACAACTGGAAAATTCATCAAAAGGTACACTTCTTCATATTATTTATTTTTTTTTTTTTTAAGAAAATCACATCAAACAACATCCTATTATACTTCATGTGTAAGTGAGAGAGGAATTTATCTTTTTCCCTGTATTGAATGGGAGACAGAGACAACAGGATGCACCGTCAAACTTTTCCTGAAAATATCATAAAGTCCATGGTAGGAATTTGGAAACATCAGAGCATGTCTTGGGAAGAAAGAAAATAAAGAAGGATAGGATATGAGGAAGCTAGAAACTTAGAATCTTGGAAATAAGGAAAAAGAGGAGCAAGAAAAACAAGGAAACTATAAAACTAGAAAATAACTAAAGCAGAGAAACAATGGGAACATTAAACATTAAAAACAAACAACTCTTTTTTTTTTCTTGGGTTTTATATGAGAGCAGGCCCTTAAATGTTGTAACTAATGCTTCTCAAATACCTTGCTGTAAGATGAACTGATAGATGATAGTTTTTGTACGTCACAGCAACGAAAGTGGAAACGGACACATTTTCAGGAGAGCTGGGAAATAACTGAAAAGGTACACTACCTTGTTTTCTCAAAGTACACAAACTAGGAAACAATTGAATGTAGGAGAACTTGGGAAGTTGGGAAACGTGGAAAGCTGGGGAAGGTAGAAAGCAAGCAAAGCAAAGAAACAATGCTAGTGAAGGGAATCTTGGAAACTAGGGACCACGGAAATGCAGTTGTAACACATAGGTAAGATGCAACAGGTTAGGGAACTAAAGAACTGAAGCAAAACAAGGTAGGGAAGCTGACAAAGAGGAAGAGGGAAGGTAAGACAACAAAGCTAGAATCTAGGAAACAAAGAAAACAAAAGGAAAAAAAGAAGCAAACGAAAGATAAATTGTTTGATAAATTGGAGAGATTTCCCATAGATTTGTAGAACATTTTCCATTAATCAAGTTCCTAAAAAAGTCATCATGTAAAAATCATGTACACTCACTGTCCAGTTTATTAGGGACACCTGTACACCTGCACAATCATCCAATCATGTGGAAGCAGCGCAATGTGAAAAAACACGCAGATATAGGTCAAGCGCTATCACCAAGAGCTATCAAAAAGACCAGGTGACTTTGTCAAGTTTTGATGAGCGTGTACCCATGATAGACTCAGACTCTTGTTCTTGGCTGACAGGAGTGGAACAGGAGTTCGGGCTGCCTTCTTGGCAGGTCGAACCAATCTGGCCATTTTCCTCTGACCTCTCTTATCAACAAGATGTTTCCACCCACAGAACTGTCACTCACTCAGTGTTTTTGTTTGTTTGTTTGTTTTTCGCACCATTCGGTGTAAATCATAGAGACTGTTTGTTAAATTCCCAGATGATCAGGAGTTTCTGAAATACTCAGACCAGCCCATCTGGTACCATTTACATTACATTTACATTTACGGCATTTGGCAGACGCCCTTATCCAGAGCGACTTACAGAAGTGCTTTGAAGTCTATCAGAAATACATTCTGATACCAACAACCATGCCATGATCAAAGTCACAAAAGTCACACTTTTTCTTCATTCTGATGTTTTATGTGAACATTAACTGAAGCTCTTGACCTGTATCTGCATGATTTTTCTTTTGCGCTGCTTCCACGTGGTTGGCTAATTAGATACCTGCATGAATGTGCAGGTGTACAGGTGTTCCTAATAAAATGGATAGTGAGTGTATATTGTGTTTATACCACAGTGTGGTTGAATTCTTGAAGGTGTGGATTAATTTTATATAACCCCATGGTTCTGACACTAGTTCTGGCTGTAACATAAACACTTGTTTTTATACGTTATTGTTTCTATAGTAACAGGTCTTACAGGTCTTAGGGTAAAAAAGTCATTTTGGTGAGGAGGTCCCCGATTCATATCTTGCTTAGGGTCCCCCTAAAGCTAACACTTATTGTCAATGTACTAGTGAGAGTAGTTGTTTCCATGCAGTTGAAGCTGATACATCATTTGTGCTCAAATCACTGCTCGTTTTTCTGTAGTATGTCATGAATCAGACAGATCTGTTCATGTGTCATTCTGTCTGCTCAAATCTACACAAATTTCTATGCAATTTTCATGAATAAGGGCCAATGTGTATTAAGAAAGATATAAATTTCCCCCTAATTTCATTTACCTTTCCTTATGTTGCTCTTAGCAGGCCTGGAACAAGACACGCACAGTTAGTGATGTCTCACAGTCTCAGATGTGGACAATGTTGAACACTATGATTGAGGAGGTAATTATGCATCACATTACACATCAATACCATTTAATTATAAAATCATGATGTCAGATTTAAGGCTTAAGGCTTAACTGTGAATTGGAGAGGGTGGGTATTACCATCACCGAGTGCGGTGTTCTTGTGATCTTTTTTCCTCCCAGTGTCAACATAGTTTCTTCTTGGATTCAAACTCATAAAACCAGCTGGTCACTTGTAGCTTACAAGTAGCCTACAATAAGCAACCTTAATTTTGTCAGACATGTCAGAAATTTGTTATGACCTCGAACAATGGGGCATCGTTGACCCGAATCACATGCTATTTAGCCAAAGTTCTGAAAATTGTCTGCAATAGCAAAATCATGTATAAACAGTGCCAAAATAATAAAGGCTAATCTATTATACTTTAGGAAGCTAAGAACCCATAATGATTGAAATAACACTTTTTTTCTAAGACTGTATGAAATAATCACAATTGAAGGATTCTAAACAGATTCCCATTGGATCAACCATTTGATTTTAGTTGCAATAATTAAGAATATTAGTGTTAATAAATCACTGATGACTTTATTACCTGTGAATTGTTGGTTTGATTTCAGAAACTGTTCAGACTTCATGAAGAGGAGAAGGAGCTGTGTGATTATAAACCACACCAATATGATAATGAGGGTGAGCCTGAGGACCTGGCTCAGTTGGACAGCATTTCTATGGCAGACAGTTACTTCAGTTTAGGGGATCTCCAAAATCTGGTCTCCAAATTCCAAGGACTGGCAGCAAAGTGCAGGCCAGACCACATCCAGGAGAGCTACATGAGCCAAGCATCATTATCATCTCACGATCATCATCTTCTATAAACCATCGAGGGAGAAAACTGCATTGCTTTGGAGGCAATCGGCAATAGTGTCATTTTATTATAGTCTAAATTAATTTGTGTACGTATTCCAAAAATGAATAACTTGTATTAATCTTTAGAATCCTCAGTGGTATCCAAGATTTATTGTATAATGAAATTCTGACTTGTTTTTTTTTGTTTTTAAAGTTTAGCAACTTGGTCTGTTTTCACTTTGGTTAATGGATTCCTACACTACCAATAATGCTGTGCTGATAGTGGCTGAAAGTAGCTGAGCCGACTCTCTGCCATAACTCAGGGTAACACTGTCATATAGCTGCATTGCATTCTGGGACTCTGATTCCAGACTTTGCTCCAATTTTTCCCCTATTTCTATGCTGGATTTTTCATTAATATTATAACTGATGTTAATATTACTTGATAATAGTGAGTGGAAAAAAGAAGCTCTTGCTCTTTTGTTTTTAGGAGAAAACAACTGACTACATATTTCACATTTTATATGTTTCAGGGTGGAGCTTTCCTTAATTTTCACTTATTTTGTCTGAATAAATGTTCTAATTTCTCATTTTAAATGTAGAGGTGCACATTTATGGCAAATCTGATAGCAGTGCTATAGTGGTGAAGCATTTGATCAGCCTGATCAAAGTTTTTACAGAGCAATTATTTGTATTTACTTTTGTTATTTTTTTTATTGCTGTTTGTATTGAATTTCTTTGTCACTGTAATGCTTTGGCAATGCTGTAACTGCTGTAATGGTCATGCCAATAAAGCACATATAATCAAATCGAATTGAATTTAAATTGTCCTGGAAGTAGAATTTGTCTTAGACATACAGCTGCAGCCAGAAACATAACACACTGTCTAATTTTGTCTTGAATAATTGTGCCTTGAAATAAATTTAAATGTGCTTGGTTGCTGCTTAAAATGTTAGATTATAACAATAAGGTTTTTATTCATACAAATAAAAGTTAAAGTGACGTTTGAACCAGAGACAGTCTGTTTACACTGACCCTTTTAATAAACCAAACTGCCATCTAGTGTTGTTCATGAGAATTGCACCAAGTACACCTTAGAGGTATTGTGACTGCTTCGTAAGTAAGGAATAAAACTCTTGCAAGTGTGCGGTTATAGGAAAATAATCAACAATGATATAGAGGTGACATTCAAGGAAGCATGTTTTCAATTCTGTTATCAGGTTTCACATTCCTGTCTGTGGTAAACTACAGATAACGGAGGCAGAGATGAGATTAAAATGCTCAAGTATTTGCCAAGACTGACAAACTGTCATAAGCTGATGACACGAGTGGTCACAACACATCTTAGTGATCTAGACCGCAGACACGACCTATGGTAATAAACATTCAACAACATATTTATTCAGAAATGCATTTAATAAATAGATCAAATAAACAACAAATTCCTGGCTCCCCGCGACCCTGTGTAGGATAAGCGGTACAGAAAAGGGATGGATGGATGGATGGATATATACACCGATCAGCCATAAAATTAAAATCACCTGCCCAATATTGTGTAGGTCCCCCTTGTGCTGCCAAAACAGCTCTGACCTATCGAGGCATGGACTCCACAAGACCTCTGATGGTGTGTTGTGGTATCTGGCACCAAGACGTTAGCAGCAGATCCTTTAAGTCCTGTAAGTTGCGAGGTGAGGCCTCCGTGGACCAGACTTGTTTGTCCAGCACATCCCACAGATGCTCGATCGGACTGAGACCTGGGGAATTTGGAGGCCAAGTCAACACCTTGAACACTTTGTCATGTTCCTCAAACCATTCCTGAACAATTTTTGCAGTGTGGCAGGGCATATTATCCTGCTGAAAGAGAACACTGCCATTAGGGAATACCGTTGCCATGAATAGGTGGTACGTGTCAAAGTAACATCCACATGAATGCCAGGACCCAAGATTTCCCAGCAGAACATTGCCCAGAGCATCACACTGCCTCCGCCAGCTTGCGTTCTTCCCATAGCGCATCCTGGTGCCATCTCTTCCCCAGGTAAGTGGCACACACACACCCGGCCGTCCACATGATGTAAAAGAAAATGTGATTCATCAGACCAGGCCACATTCTTCCCTTGCTCCATGGTCCAGTTCTGATGCTCATGTGCCCATTGTAGGAGCTTTCAGCAGTGGACAGGGTCAGCATGGACACTCTGAATGGTCTGCGGTTACGCAGCACCATATGCAGCAAGCTGCGATGCACTGTGTGGTCTGACACCTTTCTATCACAGCCAGCATTAACTTTTTCAGCAATTTGTGCTATAGTAGCTCTTCTGTGGGATCGGACCAGACGGGCTAGCCTTCACTCCCCACGCACATCAATGAGCCTTGGGTGCCCATGACCCTGTCGCCGGTTCACCAGTTGTCCTTCCTGGGACCACTTTGGACAAGTCAGTGGTTTCTCTGATTAATCAACACTGAAGAATTCAATAATTCTAAATACTGTCTTCATATTTAAAATTAGTTAATTCCTCAGTTGGTGTGTTGCAATTTTCCAAAAATGCCGACCCACATAGAGCTAGAATGCTAGGTTTGAATCTGAATTTTCTTGGATGAATTAATGAATCAAAATTCATATTTGGGTGAATCTGAAGACTTTTTTCAGAATAAACATTTCTTAATTGGTGTTTTTGCTAGCCTGAGCATTTTCTGTGTTGACATGACAAAAAAAGCAGAGAGAGGTTTAACTCTGGTGATGAGGAGGTTGTTTGTCTTTGCTGTAGCTTCAGAGGCAGAAAATCAAGAGAATTTGAGTTGCTTGCGTGACTTGACTGTAGTCACAGTTAAAGTGGGACGTCGTACCACGGAACAGTGAAAGTCCCCAAAATAAACACGCTGTTATTTTTAGTTACAGCAATGTGGAATACTGGTAATTAAATATTTTCAGGGGGGTATTGGGGGTTAGGACAACACCAAGTGTGAAATATTCCAAATCTCTTAAAAACGAAGTTCAGAAGTTGTTCTTCATCCTTGCCATCATAGAGCCAGAATCTACAATCAGACATGACATGCTGTCTCACATTTCCTCCTTGGCTTTGCACTGAAGCTATGAGGCAAATATAACCAAAGAGCAAGAGATGCTTATAGCCTCCAGTTTAGGATCACATGAACTGCATGCCTAAATCATCACGCACTCACCTCAAACAGCGTTGTTGAACTGTTCATTAAAGTAACATTAGTTCTCTGATAGAGAATCAAGATCTACAAAAATTATTCGATATGTAATATCTCTTTCCTTATGTCTACCAGTTGAAGATTGTCTGTCCCGTATGGTCGTCGTAGAGTTCTCTCAGGTGGATGATCAGCTCCTCTGTGTTATTCCCAGTAAGAGCGGAGAGAGGGATGATGCGCTGCTCCACTCGTCTCCTCAGCTCCTCCAGTTTCTCCTTTGCGCCGCTCAGGTCCATTTTATTGGCCACAATGGCATGCGGACGCTGAGAGAGACCCACTTCATACTGATCCAGTTCAAAGCGCAGACACTGCAGCTCATCCCATGGCTCCGGGGACGACATGTCCAACACGAAGAGCAGAAAGCGACAGCGCTCAATGTGACGCAGGAAAGACAAACCGAGGCCACGGTTCAGGTGAGCGCCACGGATTATACCAGGAATATCAGCCACTGAACCAAAAGAGAGAGACAGAGAGAGGGAGAGAGAGAGAGAGTTAATGTGGATGCATATGTTCAAGCTATCAAATTAGCTCTTTTATTATTATTTTATTATACAGTAAGATAATACTGATTTATATAAGCTAATCTAACATAATATATAATATCTTAAAATATTATGCATAATACTATAATAAAATAATAATTATTATTATTACTATAATATTTTTAAATGATTGAAATAATATGAAAACATTTTAATGCATATAATGCTTTATATATTTATTAAAAAAGGAATTGAAATGTTAATTTGCATATGATCCAACACAGGCAGGTTGAAACCAGAATGTCTGTTCACTATATACCTCAGCACTGTATAGGCTATAATATAATGGGGTCATAGTGCACTATATTGTATATACTATAAAACAGCAATTGAGGTTCAACCACTAAAAAAAAAGACTCTAGTAAGTGCTTCTCACATATTATGAGCAGTAGGGATCACCCACTAATGTAAAACCGTGTTTTAAAAGGCTTAGGTTTGGCTACTGAACTTAAACACATCTGAATGGAGATTTTTCGTTAAAGTGTTTTAAAAGCCTAGCTCTGAGTCAATAGTGTTAGAGAGCAATTATACAGCAGTTAATTCCGGTCCATTTGATTTGATTGCTTGAGCAGCGTTCTAAGAGTGCTTATATTTACTATAACTGCACTGGGATGTTTCACTGTATTTATTATAACTGGGATTATTATAACTTTCACTGTGTGTGTCACTCCGCTGGTTTTCACCACATAAAATTCCACTTCCTAGTTGGAAACGGTTACTACAGTAGAGTTAGTGACATCATCAGACGACAGCGCAAACAATACATTTTTCATGAATATAAATTTTGACTTAAAATATAAAAGCTTGTCAGATGAAGATGAAAAAGAAGAAGGGATGTCAATTTCACTGAAAGCACCTTTAACGGGAATGAACACATCAATGTGAGCCAGCTAGCTGACGGGCTATAAGGTAAGTGTGATTCTTCAGGATCTATTTCCACTAGCGGCACAAAAATAAACAAAACATTTGGCTGTATTGTTTCCAAAATGTCAGTTACTCAATATTAATTTCTTGTTTATAGAACTGTTGTATAAAAGCAATATCACACCTGCAGTCATACTGAATATCGGCACAGCTGTGACTACCTGCGACGAATCACCGCACCGTGCCGATATTCAGTATAACCGTGTTCTTGCTCATGCGATATTGCTTAAGTAAACAAATGTCATGTTCACATCACAATACACAGTAGAAGTTATGAGTTTTTTAAATACAAAATCATAATAATATAAATAACTGTTAGTTATTAGGTTATGCAATTACTGTAATGTTGATGAGCGGCATACGCGTACCTGCCAGTTGCTCGTGGTCTCTGTACTTAACAACGCCCACGTGTGGCTTTAGCGTGGTGAAGGGATAAGCTGCTACAGCAGGACGGGCGTTAGAGATCGCTCTCAGCAACGATGACTTTCCTGCATTAGGAAACCCGACCTGGGAGCAGGCACACACAAACACACACAAACACACACAATCAGGTACTTATACATTTGTCCTATTGTGGTTTCGTAATTTCTGAAGGTTTTGTAGAACCTGGTTACTGGTAAATTCTGAATCAAAGACTTTCGTTAATATAATTAAGATGATCAAAAACATAACAGGACACAAATTATAATGTAAATTAAATTGTCACTATTAAATAAAAATAAGCGTTACTGAAACGTTTGCACATCTGGCAGGAATCGTTGGTTTGGCTAAATATTTTTAGCTTGGGAAAACATTTACAAATAACTTTCCAAAAAAAACCTGACAAACAAGGCCCATTGTATGGCTCAATAATACTATTTGTACATAACCAACTTCTTGAAATAGCACAATAACATCAACATCAACAACAAGAACAACATTGTATTCAACAATAAAACATGCAAATCAGATACGATGGATATCATACTACAAATAACGTGTGACGTACAATTCCACCTGCATGTCTCCTATACAGTCTTATGTTGGTGGCAGATTGTGTACTGAGCAAGAAAGGTTTTTAGCTTCACGATGACGCTATGACAGCTTTTAGTAGTTATCGGCAAAAAGAAACTTCATGAAACACTGAAATTCAATTGAGGCGATTGTGCTGGAAATTGTTTCTAGGTTTCAAAACACTTTGACACCCGTCTCACTAGTGACATCTTCTGCCCATACCTACTAAAACACTACACACTAACAGCCGTACTAATAATGTTAATAATAAGCATAGGCATGCAGTTTGCATGATGCTAAACCAGACACTAGATGTTTCTTTCTAGTATAAAGCTAAAGAAGCAAACTTTAGAGGCTTAGCATGTAATTAGCTCATGGACTATGTTTGGGGTAAAGGGGGCCTTTTTAGCCGAATTATCACTTTAAGTACTGTTCAGGTGTATGTTTTTATCAATGAAGTGACATTTAAAGAGTAAATCCACAGTGTCATTCCTGTTTTATCTTCCATTTGTCTCAAGACTACTGCTCTGTTAGGATAGATGAATATGCATCTGTCACACCGCATCTGTCTCTCTTTCCCCCTCTCGCTCACCAATCCAGCATGTGCCATTGTCCTCAGTTCCAGCTGGAGCTCTCGTTCTTCTCCTTTTTCTCCAGCTGTGGCCGTCATTGGTGCTCTGTTTTCGTTGGAAAGAAAGAAGCGATTGCCTTTTCCTCCTGCTCCTCCATGAACAGCCACGTATTCCTGCCCGTGATGAGCAAGATCGGCTACTGTTTTGCCCTGCTCCTTCACCACAGTGCCTATGGGCACCTACACAAACACACAAAATTTATTACGAACACAACTGATTATAAATTCAACAAATAATAAGTGCCAAAGTCAAAGCAAGACATGTCAGTATTCATAAACTCTTTTTTTTCCATAAACTCTTCCCACCACAACCACAACCACACCTTGGGAAGACACTTTTTATTGACTATTAGGGAAGAGAGAGAGAGAGCACAAAGGAAAGAAAATTAAGAGAAAGAAAAAAGTAGAATGAATAAATAAATTAAAAATATAGTAAACAAACAAACAAATAAATAAATAAAAATGCAAAAAAAATGTAGAATGCATGTTTGCAGGTGCATATCAACAAATCAAAACTAAAACACAATTTGACAGAAAAACATGGAGGAATATATATACAGTTGAGCTCAAAAGTTTACATCCCCCTTTCAGAATCTGCAAAATGTTTATTATTTTACCAAAATAAGAGGGATCATACAAAATGCATGTTATTGTTTATTTAGTGCTGACCTGAATAAGATATTTCACATAAAAGATGTTTACATATAGTCCACAAGAGAAAATAATAGTTGAATTTATAAAAATGAC
>CM040469.1:2953737-3049677 GCA_022758105.1 Pangasianodon gigas | reverse complement strand
TCAAGGGTATGTAAACTTTTGAACGGGGTCATTTTTATAAATTCAACTATTATTTTCTCTTGTGGACTATATGTAAACATCTTTTATGTGAAATATCTTATTCAGGTCAGCACTAAATAAACAATAACATGCATTTTGTATGATCTCTCTTATTTTGGTAAAATAATAAACATTTTGCAGATTCTGAAAGGGGTATGTATACTTTTGAGCTCAACTGTATATTTTTTTTATTAAAAAATACAAAGAGAGAAAAACTGTGAAGGAAAGTTCTAGAGCGTGACAGTAGTGGGTATGGCATAAAAGTGTGGACTGAACAGTAGTTAATATTGAGGTAAAAGTAAAACTAAATCAATTTAGATTTATCCACTAATTAATTAATAACCAATTAATTGCATCATTTCGTCAGTCCAGTTCAGGCTTGTGACACTGTGTGAAATATTTCATCATCCAGTCGCAGAGATATGGTCTTATAAATAGTATGTGAAAAGGTGGTACAACTTTTTTTTTGGCGTTCCTTATGGTCAAATGTTTTCTTTGGTTAAATGTTGTCTTTGATATGTAGTTTGTGGGTTTAAAATTCTCCTCGTCAGCTGTAGCTTTGCTGTTACTATGGTTACCATGTGAGAGATTTTCACCTGCCTTGTGATATAGCTGTGACCTTTAGATTAGATTAGATTAGTCACCTGCTGTAAATAAAGCCTTTAATGCTGTAGATGACACACTTTCTGGCATTTAAATCATCCGATTTAATAGCTATCATGATACAGTATATTCCATCATCAATTGCTTCAAGCTGAGTCGAGTGCAGTGTGTACTTATTGACTGAAAGCAGGAGGGGTGATCATGTACCACACAGAATATTAACTCGGACTCAGACAGAGTGGACTCAGACTTATGGACTTGTGTATGTATCTCATGTAGCGTGTGTTATAAATCAAACTTACTGGTATGTATTTTGGGCCGGCATTGCGTCCATAGCAGTTCTTACTCCTCCCAGATTCTCCGTCTTCTCCTCGATATGAAGCTGATATGAGAGACAGCGACTTTATCTGCTTGTTCACTGCACAGGAAAAAAAAACAGTAATGACATTAAGTTTTTGAACAATATGCATATGAATTCACAAATAAGGAAATGCACCACAATAAAGCTGCAATTTTGTATAATTACTGGATTAGTGTGGATTCTGCTGCGGCATTAATTTTTGTTATAAGTAAGCAATATCGCACAAACAGGAGTGTCATTAGTGCCACAGGTAATGTTGATATTCAGTATAACTGCACAACTGTGAATGTGTTATTTTTTAATAATGCTTTTATACAAACAGTTCTATAAACAAGAAATTAATATCAAGTAACTGACTTTTTGGACACAATATGGCCAAATGTTTTGTTTATTTTTTGCACTGCTAGTAGAAATAGATCCTGAAGAAGCTACACTCATTTTATAGCCCATCGGCTAGCTAGCTCACATTGATGTGTTCATTCCCCTTAAAGGTGCTTCCGGTGAAAATGGCGTCCCTTCTTCCTTTTCGTCTTCATCTGATGAGCGTTTAAATTCTAAGTCAAAAGTTATATTCATGAAAAGTATAGTTTGCCCTGTGCACTGATGATGTCCCTAACACTGCTGTAGTAACCATTTCGAACCAGGAAGTGGAATATTACGTGGCAAACACCAACGGAGTGATACACACAGTGAAACATCCCAGTGCAGTTATAATAAATATAAGCACTCATGGAATGCCACTGAACCAATCAAATCAAATGGACTGGAATTAACTGCTGTATAATGGCAAATAAGGAATAAGAAGATTATTTATTGTCTTACAGCACAGGGATATTTCATATATTCAATTATTAAACTACTCTGGCAATGTATTTTTTTTTCACTTAATGCATTCATTTGTTTAACTCTTCTCTTTGCTCATGTCTTTTGTTTTAATTTTCCACTTTTTGTAACCTGGTGCTGTTGTTAATGACAGTAGATGTGTTTTCCAAAATGTAAATAAATTAGATTAAATAATCTGAGTGTGAGCAGGAAGCAGTTTATATTGTTTACAACATAAAATTTCTACTGATGAAGCAGTAATTAATTCTTGCATTAAATATAATAATTACTACTTTATCTGAAATCTACAACATTAACACGGTCTTCTTTTGTATACTGTGAAGCAACCTTGAATGATATTCATAAAAATATATTTAAAAAAAAGAATGAAATAAAGTAGCCCTCAACAGCATTACCTTTTATGATGATGTCGCCTCCGTTACCCCCATTGCCCCCGTCCGGGCCACCCCACTCTTTGCGAGGTTCACTGTGGAAGCTGCAGGCTCCGTCTCCTCCTGACCCGGCCTGGAACTTCACCCTGCGCTGGTCCACGAAATAACGTGTCTGACGATGAGGGGAAAAAGAAAAAAGGACAGGAAACATTATTTAGGAAACTTTATGACTTCTAACTTAGAGAAGCATATCAGAGTTTCAGGGGCTGAGATTAACAGCTCAGGAGGAGAATAAAACCTTCTTTATATTAGGAGGTGAAACGTCACTGATTTGTCTCTGTGGGGCGAAAATGTCCAGCTGTCCGAGCTCACGATAAATATTTAAGTAAAAGTGTAAGGCTGCTTTAAGATTTGGCATTTTTTTCTCAACTGCCAACATGTTTTATGTAATCCTATAGTAAGCTTTAAATAGTGTCGCCATTAGAGCTTTTTTTTTGGTCACAGCAGAGTTTTGAAATAGGTTCAACATTTCAGAAAAGAGCAGAGTGATGTCAAACACTTTTTTTTCCTCCTCCTGACCAATATGGAAGGCATATGAGAAAAACAAACATGTAGGACAGACTGATGGTGAATAAATGAGTCATGTTACTGAGAGAATTTGAGAAAATTTATGACCTGTTGAATTGAAAATATTTCATTGCCTGTATTCTGGTTTTGCAATGTAACCAAGAATAAGAGAGATGTCTATAAAATCAGATGTCTATTTTTGTAACACAATGTGACGTCCCTCTTTAACTGTGGCTGCACACAGCAACTCAATTCTATTGATTATCTGCCTTCAAGGCTACAGCAAAGACAAACAACCTCCTCAGTGTTAAACCAATCTTTACTTCATCTGCATTACTGATGATAATAAATCTGATCTAGACAACAAGCTACGCTAGTTAGTGAGCTAAGACTAGCTAAGACTGGTAAGAGTATTGTTATGGTTACAGTGTGTGCATCGTATGACTTTTTTTTTCCCATATCAGAACAGAAAATGTACACCTTTTCAGCCAGCACCTTTACTGTTTAAAAAAATCCAAGCAGATCCAGGCAGATTCAGACAGATTCAACCATCACTTTACTCTCATATATCACTTCATCATTCTTGTTGTTTATAATAATTTTAACACGGCTTCTATTTCTATCGTCTACAGTTAAAATTAAACATTGAAAAGTGCACTTCCGATTTTGACTCCTGACTTTTCGCGAACTCTGTTGTGATGGAGAAAATAGTGGGAGTCTCAAAACATTCTACTTGTACTCATAGTAGAGCTTACACTTATCTTATTCCTGTGTATTTATGAAAAAAAAAAAAAAAAACCACACACACATTTAAAAAAAATGCACTGTGCTTTCAACCAAGCTGTTGATTTGCACTGCATATTTAAAACTCAACACATTCCCAGCACTATTAGATGATTCAGCTTCACTTGACATCACTGTTAGCACTCCTTTGATGCCATGAAGACGGAAAACTTCTGAATTCCTTGTTTTAAAATTCCTACTAACCATATGACAAACACATGCTCTACATACCAGCTTCTTTTCAGAGAGCTCTTTCTTCTTGGAACTTTCCCGAGTTTTTCCACACAGCTGGCAGCTCAGCGACAGGTTTCTGAAGATTACAGCGCTGTTTCCACACCTGCGCAGGTGTTTCCCCTCAGCAACTGTATTCCCAGAGCGCACAGCGAGAGCCTCGCTCAGAATCCTCCAGATTACCAGCTTCATTCTGGCTGCCACATTCATCCACATTTAACCTGACACAAGAGAAGATAATACAACGGTTTGATTGACGATATCCATTTAACACCTAAATGGCATTGTGGAAAGAGCTGACTACAAATACGATTGATAAACAGACTTTAACAACCTGCATTCCTTCACCAACCTCCCTCTGCATCACTGTTATAATTGAACATGGGTCACAAATTAGTCACATTTTTACATATTGTTTTATGTGACACGATGTTGAAGGCATGGCCTATATCTTTTATACACTGCATTCAGGAAAAAAAAATCTAAATTCTTCTTGAACGTACCAACACCAAAAGAGAACAAATAATGACCAAATTAGGAAATTAGGGAGTAATTCTTATCTTGACACTGTATATTGACAGTATTACTAAATCAGCAGGAATAAAACACTTTGTGCTGTGCTGTTATAAGAAAAATAAAATGGAGTAGTGTAATGAAGCAGAGTTACTGTTACAACCCCAAAGTTGATTATTTTCCTATAACAGCATGTCCTGGACTGTTTTATTCCCTTATATCACAACGATTTGACAATCGAGCAAATATTATCACCTGCCTTTGTTGTTTTTCTCTCTGGTTTATTAAAATCTTTTTGTCACTCGCTAGTGATGGATAGATCAGCACATGATGCGTTTTGACAGTAAAAGAAACAGTACAGGGCTCCCGAGTGGCGCAATGGAAAAGAGTTCACCCTCATATCGTTTGGAGATTGTGAGTTTGAATCCTGATGATGCACGAGCCATCTGTTCCCGGGAATCCAATACAGGCCATGCTCTCAGGGAGGGAAGCTTTCTCTCTCTCCCATATCAATCACTGCGACACTAGAAAATCACGGGCGTCTGTGATCTCACGCATGCGGAAGACAGCGGATAGCGCTTTCCTCCAAGCGTGTTATGCCGCCCTGTGATGCAGCATGAGCAGCAGTTCAAAAAAATGTGGTTGGCTGGCTTCATGTGTCTTGGAGGAAGCATGTGATAGCCTTCTCCCTCCTGGATGGGTAGCTGTTGTATAATAGGGGAAACATAATTGGTGGTAGGAATTGGCCAAAACTAAATTAGGGAGAAAACGGGTGGAAAATCAATGTAATAGCAAGTGACGTAAACCTAACCCCTGGTGTATGGAAATTAGGTGTTAGTTTATTAATGTAGTTTATTTCTTTCAGAGACAGATATGATACACCTGTTTAGCTACTAGATGTTAACTATCATCCTGTAGTCCTCATATCACTTGTCAGGAGGTTTTTGAGAAGCTTATCAAAAACTCCACCTGCTCCTCCGTCCCTGACATATTGGATCTATGTGAAGCTGCTGTTTACAGACTATAGCTCAGCCTTCAATACCATAGTCCCACACAGTTTGGCCTCCAAGCTCAGGGATCTCAGACTTAATACCCTCTCTGTGACTGGGTCCTGGACGTCCTCACAGGTAGACTCCAGGTAGTGAGAGTGGGTGAGTTTACCTTCAACACCATCACCCTGAGCACTGGAGCCCCACAAGGTGGTGCCCTGAGCTCCCTGCTCTACTCTTTCTACACACACGACAGTGTGTCTTCTCACAGCTCCACTTCTATCGTCAAGTTTGCTGACGACACAGTGGTTATGGGCCTCATTTCCAACAACAACGAGGCTGCCTACCTTGATGAAGTAGAGAAACTGGAAGCTTGGTACCAGGCTAACTGTCTTTCTCTGTACGTCAGCAAAAACCATGGAGCTGGTTGTGGACTTCAGGAAGAGGCAGCAGTGGAACTACACCCCACTCAAGATCGGCGGGACCCCTGTAGAGAGTGTGAGCAGCTTCAGGTACCTTAGAGTACACATCTCTGAGGACCTGACCTGGACTTATCACATCCAAGCTAAGGTGAAGAAAGCCAGACAACAGTTGTACCATCTGAGACTGCTGAGGATATTCAGGGTCTCCCCAGCGATCCTGAAAACGCCCTATACTGGGGTTACAGAAAGTTTGCTGACTCAGTGTACCTCAGCGTGGTACAGAAACTGTTCAACACGGGACCGCAAAGCCCTGCAGAGAGTGGTGCGCTTAGCTGAATGCATCTCTGTGTCTGCTCTCCCCTCTCTGCATGACTTCAACACCAGGCGATGAAATACCAGAGCTGCTAAAACCTTCAAGGACTCCACCCACCCTCGTAACTGTCTGTTCAGCCTGCTGCAATCAGGCAAGCGCTTCCGTAGTCTGATGGCTAAAACTCAGAGGTTCAGGAGGAGCTTCTTCCCTCAGGCCATCAGACTCCTCAACATCATTATGTCCACCATACAGACCCCTTAAGACTCCATAAAGACTCTTCAGTCAGTCTGCACGCCACTGACACTCCGCACAATGCACTTTGCTCTTTATATTGTTACTACACGTAACATACTCGCATATTTTGTACATCCTTTTTGCACATACTTGTACATATATTTCTTCTTATTATTTATTTTATTATTATTTCTTATTTTTAATTTAGTATTTAAATGCACTGTCTATAGAGGAGTAGGCCAGGCTTTCATTTCACTGAGAGTTATATACTGTATATAACTGTGCATGTGATAAATAAAAATCTTCAATCTTAATATCGCGATACTTCACAAAATCGGATATTATCCAAAACTCTGTCCTTTAGCTACCATACTTCTCTACACTTTATGGAATGAAATGAAAGATTTTTATGAAAGATACAGCGAACTATGAATATTTTATCAAAGACAAAACTACTCAAGAGCGGCCTTAAATTTTACATATAAAGCAGTAACCTAAATGTGTTGCCATAGTAACAAAACCTGTATTAAGAGGAGTTAGCCCGCACCACTAGCCGAATGTGTTAGCCGTTATGCTAATAGTTTTACCAAATATCTGGCTATTTATACAACCATTAGATATCTATTTTGGCTTTGTCAAATATAGAATCCGCGCTTATACCTTTCTTCAATAAAAGTCCATTTGTTTTTTTCTAATTAATTAGAGTTAAAAGAACAGAAGTCACCTTGATTGCTAGCCAGCATGTTTCAATACAGAAACAACACCGGCTGATGGGCGGAGTTACAACTACGGCAGCCGCAAGGGTACCAAATACATAAAATTATTTTTCATCTTGAGTTTTATTTTCATCTTTTGTATTTATTATTTTATACACATATTTATTGATGTGTCTTAAATCTAATTTAAAAATCTTATAGGAATGATATGTGCACATTTATACAATTTCAATTATGTTCTTTAAATTATTTTTTAACAAAATGTTCTTTATTTACTTCGTCCAGTTAACTTCAACTAAAGCAATTAGATATTTGGAACAAAAACTATATCTAAATTTATCAGCAGTATTATTAATTATACGTTCTTATTAGTGTTTTTTTTAATCACTACTTGTGATACATTATATGGCCAAAAGTATGTGGACACCTGACCATCACACCCATATGAGGGTCTTCTCCAAACTTCTCCACAAAGCTGGAAACACAATTGTATAGGATGTCTTTGTATGCTCTAGATTTACAATGTCCCTTCACTGGAACTAAGAGGCCCAAACATGTTCCTGCATTACAATGCCCCTGTGCACAAAGCGAGCTCCATGAAGACATGGTGTGTTAAGTTTGGAGTGGAAGAACTCGAGTGTCCTGCACAGAGCCCTGACCTCAACCCCACTGAACACCTTTGTGATGAACTGGAACACAAACTTCACACCAGGCCTTCTTGCTGGACATCAGTGACCAACCTCTTGTGGCTGAATGGACAAATCCCCACAGCCACAGTCCAAACTCTAGTTCAAAGCCTTCCCAGAAGAGTGGAGGCTGTTATAGCAGCAAAGATGGACTAACTCAATATTATCTCTCATGGTTTTGGAATGGTATGTTCAATGGTCAAGTGTCCACATACTTTTGGCCATATAGTGTAATGTTATTCAATCCCTCAAGCCAAAAACTGATTTTATTTTCTTTTTCTACCAAACTGTAACAAAAGGAGACCATACGTATATTACAAGTACAGTTTAGTTGTCAAAATGTATTTTGTCAAATGATAAGTAATGAGTGGTACATTCATATCTCTGAAAAAAAGATTAAAATGTGGAAATTAATTCATATGTAACATGAGTAACCTGCAATTATCCCTGCATTAGTTGTTTGACAGTCTGGTAATATAATGACATTTTGACTCTATATATGCAATATTAATATGAAATTGTTATTACAAGAAAGGTAAATCAAATGGCTATATAACTGAATAAATACCTAAAAATATTATATCAATATAGATCAATGGAAAACACCTCAATAGATCAATGGAAAACACCACAAAAAATTTCATGTCCAACAGTTAGGAAACTCACAAGGCTAAAGAAGCATATAAATAAAAAATAGATATAAAATCTTTTAAACAAACATTAGTCTCCCTTATATAAGTAAGACTGAAGCTGGACTAAAATCAAACTCATCACATTACACTGAAAACACCCTGAACCTGTATATAAACATTACATTCATAAAATGAAAGTACATTGAAAAAGAATGTTTAATTCAAAATATGTACAAAATATAAAACATACAGGTTGTAAGCTTTGGCTATAATTGGTCACAGATTTAATCTTCTGTGTTCCTGGAGTTCAGCAAGCAATAAAAAAAAATTACAGTTAAAATGTCAAAATATACAGATACAAATTTAAAAACAAACAAAAAACTGCAACAAATGACTGACATACGGTTAGAAATATGTCATATGAGGTCATGCTAAAGGAGAGGTTGAATGTCCAGTTCTGATAAATATGTTCATTCATTCAACAAAATTAAAATAAGGTGCAAAGTAAATTAATCCTTCTAATTCTGGAAAAACAGCCAAATAAAAATAATATGAAGGTTTGTACATAAACAGACAAAATTACTTATCTGGTTGCAGGTAGTCATGTGCTGATAAGTGAGGAATAAAACAATCGGGGACGTGCTGTTATAGGAGCATAATCAACAACGGGGTGGTGTAATGAAGCGGAGTTACTGTTACCACCCCAATGTTGACTATTGTCCAATAACTGCACATCCCAAAGCGTTTTATTTCTCGTATACCACAGCAATTTGCCGGTGCTAACAATTTTTATTTATTAAAGTATGACATGTCATAATTTTATTCATTTATAGCAACATTTATGTTGTGGAATGACCACGATTTATGCTATAGCAGCTGTAAAGAGTAGTTTCCTCACCAGCCTCTCTTTTTTCTCTCTCTTGAAGTTAACAAAACAAAAAAATGCAGCTTGTTACAGAGAAACCACGTAGACCTCTGCACTGTAGACTTTCCCGTGCCTGAAAACTAAAAGATACAGCTTTACCTCTGACTGTTACAAAGTGCTGACAACGGAGACTCCTTCCAAAAATACTAAATAAACGTGTCCTCACAGAAAACTTTACCATATCATCTGTTTACGTGGCGTGTCCACTATACAAGTCCCTGTGTAAGTTGTTATTAGAGAAACCTTTACATATTAGAATGATTACTGTGTTATAAAAGTTTTATATTGGCACATGCCTTGTCATGGGCTACTATGTTGAGTGAATACTTTGTATAAAATATGAACAATACACAAAAGAACACAAAATCAGCAATTATGTACATATAAAGCACATATATGAGTGAGTAATTGAGTGATAAATCAATTTAACTATGATATAATTTTTCCATATTTTCACACTTCTTCACAGTTTATGTACAGATGGAACAGAGACAATAAAATCGAACTTAGAGTGCGCAATATAGCAAATATATCATAACAAATCAGTTAGAAACATTACAGAATTTCTCATCGGGTATATAGATAACCTGAACATTCACTTCAAATGCCAACAAATAAAATGCTGTTGTTGTGAGGGATAGAAAGTTAATATATGTTGGTGAATGTTGGTGTTTAATGAATAATGGTGGTGTTTTTACAGTGTTGGATGTTGGTGTTTCATTAGGAATATTGGTGAATGGTGGTGTTTAATGGTGTTGGATGGTGAATATTGGTGTTTAATGAAAAATGTTGGTGTTTAAGGTGTTGCATGGTGAATGTTGGTGTTATACGCTGCTGGGTGATGAATATCGATTTCTGATGAAGAATATTGGTGATTGTTGGTGTTTAATGATTGTTGGATGGTGAATATTGGCGTTTAATGGTGTTTGATGAAGAATGTTGGTGTTTAAGGATTGTTGGATGGTGAATATTGGTGTTTGATGACTATTGTTGAATTGTTGCCATTTAATGGTATTGGATGGTGAATGACGGTGCTTGTTGTAGAATACTGGTGTTTCGTGGAGGTTGGTGTGTGGTTGTGAATGTTGCATGCTTGTTGGAGATCGCTGCTATTTGTTGGAGAATGTTGGGTTTCGTACCCCTTCTTAAACTGCTTCTTTTGAAAATTGTAAAAACGGCTATAAAAATAGAAAGAATTAAATAGAGAAAAATTAGAAAAAAACATACTGAGGTCTTGTTAACAGTACGTGAAACTAGCAAACTCCTGCACCTTTAACACATAACACATAACTCCATCTGAGGGACACTAAGAATGTTAAAACACACTTATTTTACACACTTTATATAAACAGATGCTGAAATTATTCAGTAGAATTTGTATTGTTAGTCTGTTTTGTTTTGTCTGATATATACCTTATCTCTGTACAGAGATATAAGCTCTAAATCCCTGTGAGAACTGAAGAGGAGGTAGGTGAAAGAAAGTAGCCAGGATATTAAACTGTTAGACAGACAATGAGAGTGGTTTCCAATCTCAGTCTGCATAAGAAGATGGAAGCTGAATTATTTTTGAACAAGCCAATTTTCTCACTGGTCAGCACGACACAATGGTCAGCTTAAGAACACAGTATATGCGATCCTGTTCATTTGATTGGTTTTACGAATAGTCGACTTGGCGGAGTATCGTTACTGCTGGTAGTTTCCATATTGGCCCTGCAAAGAAAAAAATACATATGTATATAATTCAAAAATGCATACTGAAGAATACTTTTACAGACACCTGTTTAGTGTTAAGATAACATAAACATTTCCTTAAGTACCATCCAAATCGGGATAAGATTTCCAGACATTTGGCTGTTAAGTAATGTTACCAGAGGATGTCTCTAGTAATTATGATCGATTTGCAAGGGATACGAGTCTCCCAGTTTCCTATCTTTCTAGCACATAGTCTCCTATTTTCCTTTCTCATGCTATCCTTATATCTTCAGGTTTTTTTGTCTACTTAGTGTTGTAGTTTTCCAATCTCCTTGTTTTTTAAGTCTCCAAATTCTATAGTTCCAAATGTTTTAGTCTCCTTAGTTTAATAGTTTTTTTATTACCCTAGACCCCAAGTTTCTCCATGTTTCCCAGTCTCATAGTTTCTTTGTTTCAGTGTTCCCCTGTTTTAATTAATGTTGTCCGGTGTACCACTGCTTGTCCATTTGTATTATAATGATTGCTTTTTCCACATTAATCCTGTCTGTGGGTACTCTGACCCAATATATGGATTTTCAAAGATTTTTGGTCTCAGCAATTACATTTGACTACATCTGACTCTAAAGTGTTACAGATTTGGGTGTGAGTATGTACTGTGTGCATGTTGTACCTGTTCGTAAGTATACGATCTCTGTGTTTGAGAGCCAGGAGTAGATTGTGTGGATCGATATGAGGAATACTGCTGACTCTGACCCTGCTGATACTGAGAGTACTGAGATGGACCTCCCTGTCCTGGACCTGAAAAAAAGAAGGAAAATGGATGAGTGTGTCTGAGTGTAAATGTATCACAATTTTTATGAGTGCCCTAGCATTAACTGGATCCTGTGTCTTTCCTCTGGGGTCACCTAACCTCTGGGCAGCCTGAGCACACCATTCTTCACCAAACAACAACATACTTCACCAAACACCAAAACATACAAGCGTTTTCCATGAAACACCAATATTCTCCACCAAATACCAACATACTTCACTCAACCCAAACATCAGCATTCTCCATCAAATACCAACATTCTCCAAACATCATTTTCTACCAAACACCAATATTCTCCAAACACCAAAGCACATGATGTAACCATCAAACACAACCACTCTCTATCAAATGCATAAATCCCAACATTCCCAACACCAACATTCTCCACCAAGCAACACCATACTTCAACAAACACCAAAACACATGAACAGTCACCAGCAAACATCACCATTCTCAGTCCCACCTGACATTCTCAAACAAAATGAAATATTCTTCAGCAAACACCAACATTCTCCACCAAAAACCTCTCCAACACTGTCCATGAAACACCAACATATTCCACCAACATTCTTCATCAAACACCAACATACTCCACCAAACATCCAGATTTTTCACCACTCACCAACATACATACTTCAACAAAAACGCAACATTCCCCACCAAACACTAACATATTTCACCCAACACCAACATTCACCAAACACTAACATTCTCCACCAAATACCTGTACTATCCACCACACAACAGCATTCTTCACCAAACACCAACACTCTCAACCAAATACCAACATAACTGACCAAACACCAAAACATATGAACATTTTCCATCAAACACCTACACAGCAACATCAAACATCACCAATGTCCAACAAACACATAAATCCCACCCCAATCATGGCATTACTAATGCGATTCAGAAATTCACCTATCAACAATCAAAGGTATAGCTTTAGTGCTTATTGAGATTCTAAGACTTCCAGATACTAGATGGTAAATATAAGTATATAAGTATAAGGTACATTGTAATGTATGTATAGAGATTTTCTACTTATGTAGGATCAATAATTATGAATTGTTTCGACAATTTATGCTGCTGAGTTAAGTAAAAAATCTCAAATAATGACACAAATTTTAATCAGTTGCTACTCATTATTCAAATTTATGATTTTCAACTTTATATATAAATCTATTGTTTAACTGTTTGGGAAATCCTTGTATAAAACTGCAATCTGTCTGAACATCATTTTCACACATTCTTTATTTTAAAAACTGCTATGACAGCATGTCTTTTATTCTGATAGTAATACAAATGTTTAAGGTTGTGCGTGTGTTTGCGTTCTTACCGTAACCCTGTCCTTGGCTGCTGTATCCTGGCTGTGATTGGTACTGCTGTTGGTTGAATGGCTGCTGCTGACCTGAGCTCTGCTGATATTGTGACTGCTGTTGGCTATACTGAGGGTTTCCTACAACACCAACACAAATATATTATATCTGCAACATTCAGATAAAGTGTCACAATATGTGTCACATTATGTTTTTCTACCCACCGCCTTCATAATAGTGTTGTGATGAGTCTTCAAATGATCTCTCATAACTCTGCTCGCCATATGAAGGCTGCTGATATGAGTACTCACTGTGACCTACAGGGGCAAAATATATATTTTTAAATTATTATTTGCTTGTACGTAAGTAACACTAGCTTGTCCTGATTTTATCAAGTGACAGACATCCCTGGGTCAACAGTCAACAAGAATGGAGCTTGAGTTCAATATGATCAGCAAATCGCAAATTTCATCATACATCAATGCAGTAGTTCAGCTATTTGCCTTCTGGTTTTAATTATGTGATAGTAGCCTAACAAGTTATAACTTGCAGGGAAACTTGGGTAAAATTTTTATTTATAAAATAAAGTTCGCCTTACGTGACCTAACTTGTTACCAAACTCACACAAGCCAGACTAGCTAAGGTGCAAATAGCCAATGAGATTGGAACTAGCAAAAGTACAGCTGGAGTAGTAATCTAGCTAATATAACCGCATTTATTTATCTGGGTAGATTAGTGAAATTATTTTATTTTGTTTTTTTTATGGTACACACTTAGTTGAGCAAAGAAGTGAAAAGAAGATGCTTGCGTTTGGCCGATTAAAATTGAGACCTGTAACCAAATACTGTAATGTACCAATGACCATCATAGCAGGTTGGACAGTTATCATTTTTGTATACAGTATATCGTTCAAAGACTAATTCACTTCTCAATACTGAAAGACAAAGGACATACACTTCTTGTCCAGTCATGTACTGCACACATCTCCATACCTAATTCCATACAAAATAAAAACAAAAAGGTACCAGATCTGAAATTTCGGCACACCAAAGGCGCTCACAATTAAAGAAAAAATCTGTTCTGAGACTTCAGATAATTGATCATTTAAAAAAATCGATAATTTAAAAAATACAAAATACATATAAAATCAGAAAAACACGTTTGATCTTGCAATTAATGAACTGCACATAAGTGTGAAAATGTTAAAAAAAAAAAAAAACTAGGAAGAGAAAATGTAAACGAGGCAGAAGTAGAAGGTGTGCTAGATGTTTCAGGGAGGTGGATAAGCATGTAAATCGCTTGTATGAGTGTGTGTGAGGGTCCATGTGATTACCATCAGGGTAATACTGCTGGTTTATAGGCTCGCTGGAGCTCGGAGTGTGTCCGTACTGCTCTCCGTAGAACTCCTCCTGACCCATGTACTGCGATCCTGAAACACAGGGCGACAACCGCGGTTGGTTAATCAGATCTGATCTGATCAAATGCCCCAAGTCCTCCACTGCAGAAGAAGCAGAGGGGCAAATAAGTGGCTTCAAGGGTATAAAAGTGGATCTAGAGAGAATATACTATGGGGGGCTCATACGGAGGGAGTCTGTGTTGTTTGGGATGCCTTCCGTGTCTTTCCTGAGAGATAGAATTGAATTACTGGCTATATTTGTGAGAATGAATAGATTATTGACTATAACGCACTTGTATGAAAAGCTTAGGATGTAGCAATCTCATTATGAGGGAAAAATTAATGTAAAGATGAACAGATCAGCTTATATGCAGCATGAAATGTTGCAAAAATTCCCTAATCTGGAACAGAGTAAAAAAATATAAAGTCTAAATTAAAGAAGAAAAATGGCATAAAAATGGAATTAGCAAAGTACATATGTGCAAAAGAGATGCAAAGGAAATTCCAGCAGTGCTGAAAAGGGAAAAAAGATTGTTTTAGTTCTGGTGTGCAGAAACTCCAGATATTACTATTTCCTTTAAAATCTTCAGAAAAACTTTATTAAGAAAACCTTATTAGAAATCCAAGCGAAATAAATCAAACCAAATGATCACGCACACCAAAGAAATGACAATGGCTCTACCATTCTCATCCACCTCCCAAATCACACATAAGATTTCAGATTGCATGCCTTTCTGACTTCCTGGATGGAGACCAATCATCTGAAACTAAATCGTAACAAAGCAGAACTGATCTACAGTGGGGTCCAAAAGTATGAGACCACATTGAAAATCTGGGATTTTTTTCATTTAAAACTGAATTCAAGATTCTGCACTATTTTTAGGTAAATGTAAGCAAATTTGTGATATTGCACGTTGACACCTTTGTACAGTAGGTCCGATTTTCCTTGAGTCTTATCTCTTTGAAACACATGTTCAGATGACATGCTGATGGATTCGATTTAAAAGGGGGATGTACCAAATCCTGAAATTCTGAAATTCGTATAAAATATTTTTAAGCTTCTAATTTTCACCCAAGTTGCTGCTGATAATATAATTTATAAGGAAAAATATTGTACTAAATTAGAAAAGAATTCAAAATAGAAGCATTTTTGGTCTCAGACGTTCGGACTCCACTGTACCTACTGGCTAAGCACTCCCCTGTGCTTCTCTGCTCACATTACATCAACCAACTGATGCTTGAGACTTCTTCACCACAAGAATACAAAATTCCTTGACTATAGAAACAGCTTAAATTTGCATACAAGCTCTAGTCATTTCCAGGCTGCAACTGTTATCCTTTATATGCTATGTCAGAATGTCCTGGCATGTCCTTCCCTGAGCTCTAACCAGGTACGTAAGGCTAGATCTTGGTTTTGTAGCATCCAGGCTCCTCACTGCTGGAATGAGCCTCTACCAGCTCAATCCATCGACCCAGTGGGCCTCATTTATTGTCTCTGAACAAAGTGTGTAAATGTTTTAGTAGGTCAAACCAAACTCAAAGGTCCTGCTGCATTTCCAAAAGGTGATGATGATCTTCTATGAACTCACATGCCTAGGTTGATAAATGCCAATCACCCATATATTACCAAGCCCATAAAACTACATAAAAGGCAAAGTTCACAGAAAGCTGAAAACGACAAACTGACGACTAATAGATGAAAGAGCGCCTCGTAAGCAAGACATGCGCATGCATCTTCGAGTAATGCAGCTCAGCCACTGCAGCGTGTCGGCCAACTTAGACACTCACTGTACGATCCTAATTTTACATTGTGCCATTACTTTTGTCCTAACTGAATGGCTAATCTTTATTTGTCTTAATTAATGGATTTGTGTCGGATTGCGTTCTTTCAACTAATAAGAAACAACTGAGTTTCACAATATTTTCATTAATTCGTGTGATATTGAAGTGATTAATCTTGACAGCATAATTCAAATATAACATTAGCTCAGAACAATTGTATGATTTGAATCCGATTGATCAAGGTTTAGTGAATTAGCAAGTCTCCTTATACATAAATTTATACAAACTCAGGAGCTCTTGTAGGATACTAAATTTTGTAGGAAACTAGATTTTCAAGAATACAGCATTTCTTGGGTAAATGCTCTTGTGGAAAAATTTCCAAATAAATGTTTGTATCCAGCTTGATAAACGAGGTCCAGTTTCTACATTTTTTTCCAGGTAGGTCTTGAAACCTTTTGAGACATTATCCAGGATAACAGTTCTATGTATTACTTTGTATTAGAATTTATTGTTTATGCAGTTACTTTTTGGTTACTGACTAGATCTGTCATATTTGTGTGAACCAGAATTAGTCTTTAGTCTTTCAGGTTATGAATCCTTTACAGTCAAATGGCTAAATGTAAATGTGAATGTCTCTCTCATGCATCAACCATCACACTGCATTTATGCAATCAGAAATGAATCTAAACGCTTCATTACACCAGACTTACCTTGCTGAGCAGGACGATAGCTTCCAATTGGTCTCTGTGATACCATACTGTTGCCTTGATTACTCTGTCCCATCATGCCCATGGTTTGCTGCCCCTGATAGTGCTGACCTCCAGAAGAGGAGTAATGGGGTCCTGAACCTTGCTGATGCATCATAGAGACTGAGGAAAATCACACATTACTGTAACACTAATTATATCTAAATAAAGTCTGATGTCAAAAAACGTCATGGAGGTCAAGGAGAAGCATCAGAAACAGCCAGAGAAAACGGAAAAACTAGTAGGGAAGAACTTGTAAGGGGAAACTCGTAGGGAGAAATTAACTGTGAAATAAATAGCAGAAGCCAAGCTAGGGTAAGTGCTTGCATGGAGAGAAAATGTTGATTAAACTCGTTAGAGAGGAGTCAAATGTTGGGGGGATTGTTATAGGAGGAGGGGAAATAATCACCGTGATGAACTGAATGTGTTTGTCTTTGGCTGTCTTCTGCCTCTTATTCAAGCACAGGAACTTTGGAACCCTAATACAACAATATGAAATATGTATTTTGGACACCCTGGTATATTAAACATCAAGCAAAAATGAAAAAAAAAGAAAAAAAAGCCACAATATAGAAATGTAATAAAACTCTCAAACAGCAGCTCAACTTAGACCCACCTAAGACCTGTCCTAAAGGGCGCAGCCTAAAGTTCTAAAGCAAATGCTTGATTGACATTCCTCTGTCAGTGACTGCCAGCCTGCTACGCCACACAGATGGAACTAAACACAATGGCACAAGCATCGAAAATCAGAATTGTTCAACAGTACATGCATTAACTGTCCAAATTATAGAGTTAGCAAGGTAGCAGAGTTAGCAATGTTTAGTAGGTTTTGCTCACTGGTTTATTTGTGCCCTTTTTTTTTAGCTTTTGCTTGCTAGTTTACTTTCATCTGGTAGTTTAGCTTTCATTTGCTAGTTTACATTCACTTGCTAAGTTAGCTTTTGCTTGCTAGATTAGCTAGACTTTCTGTTCATGTGTGAACACAGTTTTCACGGGCAACATGCCATGTAATTAGTGAGAGTAGAGCTTATACAAGATTTACCCAGGATTTGCTGCCTAAATGTCTTTGACATTACAGAAATTCTGCCACACTTAATAAAGATATTGAAATGGCAAAGGTTATTCACAATTTGTACTACCCACAAAACCAACACTTTTGTAACTAAGTAAGGAATAAAACACATTGGACTGTGCTATTTTAGAAAAATCATCAACGGCGGGCTCGTATGATTAAGCGTAGTTAGGCCTAGTTTATACTTGATATGCGATTTTGCGTGTACACGCAGAAGCAGCGGCAATGTGAGCGGCATTGTTCACACACTCGCTTGCATATCTTTTTAACATCTGGGGGTATAAAAGCAACATCGACTAGACGGCACGTCACAACCGAAACATCCCTGTCCGTTAAGTTTCCAGTCTGAACTGTAAAATGTTAGTGTTTTCATGCACAGTGATGGTGGCGAGCTCTGTCTTTCTTTCAATCATTCTGCTGTCATCATGATTATTGTCATGAGCTCTGACCTTACATTCAAAAGAAGACAATTCAAAAAGAAGAAAATTCAGAAGACAGACCTCTCAGTACGTTTGGAGGCTACATGTGAGTTTTTAAAATTCAAACATTAATAGTAATAGGAAAATCAGTCAGTGTTAGTACTGAATAACTGTCTAGAATAGTACACAACTAGTGTTAATACACAAGGCTAGTTTGTTTTTATTCAGTTGTGGACACAGTGTCACACTGTGCTATACTGCCCCCTATCATTTACACTGGTATTGCACCAAGCGGACACTTTCTAATTTCTAAGGACCTGCACATGCTTCCAATGACCGTATACATGCAGCAGCCACCTTGTGTACATGTACATGTAGTTAAAAGCAAGTACAATCCAGGCTTTACTATTACTTTACTATCCCGAAGATGATTATTTTCAGCACATGCCAAAGTGTTTTATTTCTCCCTCCTCATTTTACTCGTTTATAGTTACATTTAATGTTGTGAAACATCCCTGAAACAAGTTATTTCCTTTTATCACTTATGTCATAGCAGCTATAAACAGTCGTTCCCTCAATAGCCTCTCTTTTTTTCTTCCCTGAAGTTAATATGACAAAAAATGCAACTTGTCATATTCCCGAGAAACCAGAAAGTATAAACTCCTCTGTCCTGACGACATACCTATGTCAGAAAGATTAAAGCTACAGCTTTACCTCTGACTGTGATAAAAACCCTGACACTAGGGACTCTAGTTTCTCAGTGTTAATTCTGATGTATACACCGGGCGAACACTTAACTAATGATTATCAGAACACTGGAACATGGTACGTTGGTCCATACAAGAATCTGATTCTAAAAACAATCTCCATTCATCCCTCTCCCGTCCAATCGGGTGTCTGTTTGAGTGGTGATTGACAGGGCGAGCACTCTCTGGGCTCACCTTGGCTGTTCTGTATGTTGAGGTTGGTGCGGGAGGGCGGGTACAGTGCTGTGCCCTGTGACGATGAGGATGAGGGCACTGAGTGAGTGAAGCTCGACCCGGAGCCCATGGACGCGGTGGAAGGGCCGGACTGCTGCTGCTGCTGCATGGAGGTGTGACTTGGGCCTGATAACACACACTCACAGTCAAATGCGCAATCAGGATCAATGGCACGAGATACACACACGTTCAGTTCATCAGCAGAAAAGGACAGGAAAAAAAGAAAGACAAGGATTGAGTGGAGGGATTATACAGCAGTAGGGAATCAAAGGGACTGAAGTTGATGAGAAAGTGTGAAGCTTGAAGACATTCCTTAAATTATTTCATTTAATTTAAGCATGTCACACTTTTCATTTCATATCACCTAGAAGGAAGGAAGGAATGGAAAAAACACAGACAATAAAAAGGATATAAAAAAAGGAAGAATGGAGAGAAGGAGGGAAGGAAAGAAAGTAGGAAAGAAGGAAGCAAGGACGGAAGGAATATAAAAAGAAAAACAATATAATAGAAATTGAGACAAGAAGGATGGAAGAAATATGGAAAGAAAAAAACAGAAATATGTACTAAATGAGAAACAAAAGTATATTATACTTTATAAAAATAAAGTATTTTTCCAAATTACACCTATTTTGTATGTATTAATGGTTTGACTTTTTTTTTTTTAAATTTATTACACTATTATATTATCTATTATTTTATCTATTATATTATCCTAAATAATATGCCATTAAATTTTGGGGATGATTGGAAGGTCATCCACCCCCCTGTCAGTTTTACTGCTAAACCCTGTTTGTTTGGTTTGGGTCAAAAACTGCCAATTTAAACACAGTGCAATGCGTCTACTAGAACACAACATGAAACTTTATATACTTGAAATAAAAATCATACTTATTGGTGTAGAGAAAAGCAGGCACAGCACACACAGACAGCACTGGCAGTGAGACAGTCATGCAGTTAGACAGGAAGTACAGGAAGACAGCCGTGTGCAGGTGTAGAGAGACTCACTGTTACTCATCTGACTCTGCATTAGTGAGGAAGGAGCCATGCTGTCATTAAGATTACTCTGAGAGTGTAGAGATCCTCCTGCACTGCTCCCTCCCATCCCACCTCCACCCATACTCATCCCCGGGTTCGGCGGCTGAGAGAGAGCGAGAGAGAGAGAGAGATTTAAATTCAAGGTTCTCTTAGTTATGTACAGCTACTATGCTATTTTGAGTAAATATATGAAAGGAATGAAAAAATACGGAAAGAAAAAGTGGGTTTAAGAGAAGGAGAGACATAAAGAAAAGAAGGAAGGAAGGAAGGAAGGAATACAGAATGAAAAAAGGAAGTAAGAGAAAAGAAAAAAAGAAAGAAAGAAAGAAAGAAAGAAAGAAAAGATTACCGCGGGTAAGAGGGACTGCATGTTTTGGTTGGAGTCTGCGATCGTGGCCAAGTAAACCAGGTTTCTGTGTAAAATCTGCTGATACCTAAACACAAAATTATAATGGAATAATAATAATAATAATAATAATATTAATAATAATAATACCAACATAACTTACAACATACAGCTGAATTTGATGATCATCAGTTCAGTTGCCAACCAGGAAGTACACAAGGTAACGTTCACTAGGTTAGCTACTCAGATTAAAAATTGACTGTTCAAGTGATCAAGTTATCTGGAAGGGACGAGTAACATCATTCATGTGGCTGGTGACGGTGAGGCTTTAATTCACCTTAGTCTAAGTTTAGCCCTGCCCACACTGTATTGAAAGGTAAGTAGTTCAGATGAAGTTAATGTGGATGATGTTAATCAGACGCTGTACTGTTGACTGTGGCAGCATTTAGAAAGAAGTCATGTATTTTAGTTTCATGGGAATTTAATTGGGGCAGTTAGGATATGAAGGTTGTATTCATGACCATAAGGTTGTGACAAATCCTCTGATAGCCAGAGAGTCACCCTCAACTGCTTTGTGCATAAAGTTTTTAATAAATACAATGCATGCACATTTAGTAGGCAAGTCAGTATTATGATCTGATCATTATTTTTATGTATATTATCCAACTATTGACCATATAAACCTGAATGCTAACAGGGTATAATTATTTTCAGGTGAAGTTTAATTGTTTAATGAGGGAGGGTATGGCTTAAAGTGATTAACACCCTATATAAGGTGCGCATAATTATTAGGCAACTTCTCTACCTCATTAAAATGGGACAAAAAGAGATTTAACTGAGACTGAAAAGTCAAAGATTGTAAAATGCCTATCAGAGGGATGCAGCACACTGCAGACTGCAAAACTATTGAGGTGTGACCACCGGACAATTGAACACTTTTTTATGAATACTCAACAGGGTCGCAAAAAAGGTAAAAAAGGCTTAAGAAGAATAAAACGTGAAGTTACCAGGAACCGGTTAGCCTCCAGTGCCACCATATTTCAGAACTGCACTTCTACGTGTCTCCAGAAGTACTTGGTGTCAAGTGCACAGAGACATGGCTAAGGTAAGGAAGGCTGAAACACGACCACCACTGAATAAGACTCACAAGCTAAAGCGCCATGACTGGGCCAAGAAACACCTGAAGAGTGATTTCTCAAAGGTTTCATGGACAGATGAAATGAGAATGAGACGGACCAGATGGGTGTGTCTGTGGGTGGATCACTATTGGGCACAGAGTACCAGTTCAAGTGAGGCACCAGCTAGGTGGAGGGGGGTTCTGCTGTGGGCTGGTATCATTAATAATGTTAGACCTTTTCAGGTTGAAGATGGACAGAACATCAACTCCGAAACCTACTGCCAGTTACTAGAAGGCACTTTCTTCAAGCAGTGGTACAGGAAGAAGTCAGCAATGTTCAGGAAGGCCATGATCGTTATGCAGGACAATGCTCCATCGTATACATCAAGGTACACCACTGCTTGGCTAGCCATCAAAGGCATCAAAGATGACAGAATGATGACTTGGCCCCCTTCCTCACCTGACTTAAATCCTATTGAGAACTTCTGGGCCATTCTCAAATGTGAGATTTACAGTGAGGGAAGACAATTCACCTCTTTGCACAGCATTTGGGAGGCTGTAGTGGCGGTGTCAGCTATAATTGATCATGAACAGATCAAGAAACTGACAGATTCATTGGATGGAAGGCTCATGGCGGTTATTGAAAAGAAGGGTGGCTATATTCATCACTGAATCGTTCGGAAGGGTCAAAATTGTTTTTTGTTAATTGTTATATGTTATTTTATGTTAGTTATTTGTTAAATAATACTTTAAGACTGAAGAATAAACAAGAAAGTGATTTTTTTTTTTTTAATTTAGTTGCCTATTAATTGTGCATGCTAATAATTTCCCCTGAGAAAGACAAATCTCATTTTTTCTTTGTTAAACATCCTATTTTGATGTGAAATAAACATTTAGGATCAACTGAGACCATTGTATTTGTTCCCCAATAAAATTAAGCTGAGAAATACCATTTGCCTAATAATTGTGCATGCACTGTAAAGCAAATACTTACTGTGTGCACTCTGCAGTCTTTCCTTTGCTCTGGTAGTCCATAATGCACTGAATCAGATAGTGATTTTCATCCAGCATCTTGTGGGAAAGAGAAAAACACACACAATGGCTAATTTTAGACTGATATATTTCATCTAAATCTCTCACTACATAGGAAAAAAGGGAGTAATAGCATAGCATTAAGCAAATTACTGTTCAAATTATAGGAGCTGTTTGGCAAAAAATAAACCCCAAATGTGGGTTTAAAAGAACAGGTTTGAGGCTGTGTCTTTAGTTTTTTTTTTTTTTTTGTGGAGCTACGAGGCTAATGTAGCTGAGAGGTGATAGACGTCTGTCTCACCCAAAATCTTTTCTGCAATTCTTTACCTCAAACAACATGCACTACTTCAGGGATGTCACAGACTTGTTTATGTGGTTTAGGACACGGATGTGGAAGTAAAATTAAAATGATCTTTAAAAAAAACAAAAAACAAAAATGAGGAGCGCCTATGTAAATCTGGGAAGGTTGGCAGGTTTCATTAAAAAAAAAAGAAAAGGTTCCAGTGTTATTTAAGAAAAAAAAAAACCCCATGAACTAAACTTCACAGTATGGCAGAACGCTGCAATGTTATTTCAGCAGCCAATGATCTTTTTTTTTTCCTTTTTTTTCTGCAGTTTGGTACCAATCTGTCCACTGGGCCCCACCCACCAATGTTTGAAAAGCCAGACATGGTAACGTTAATATACTTCCACTTTGAACTTATGTTTGTAAATAAGTACCCTCCTTACATCCTTATTTAAATATGTTCTTTATAAATGAGATCATGTTGCTTCAGTAAGGAATAAAATACAAAGTTTCATGCTGTTATAGGAAAATAATCATCAACAGAGTGGTGTAATGAGGTTACCACCCTGAAGTGAAATATCTTCCTGTAACAGCACATCCAGAAGTGTTTTATTCCTCTTATACCACAGCAATTTCGAACAGTTACAGTATGTAATTAGACAGTTAATAAGACATCAAACCCCTGCAACTATAACGTGAACATTGTGCAGCGTAACTCCTCTGTCCTTACTGACTGTTACAAAGTGCTAACACTGGAGACTCCTTCCATAAATGTGAAATAAACATCTGCTGAAGAAAAACTGTCCCATATCAACAGTTATGTTTTCTTTGTTAAAGAAATGTTTTTATTTATGTTACTACAGAATATAAAATAATCTAATATATCTATAATCTAATAATCTAATAATAAAATAAACTAATCTGTAACAGCACTGAGGTTTAATGATTTGGATAAAACATGTGTATGATTATGCATTTTCAGGAAAATAGACTTTTTTTTATTTACTTTATTGTTCTCATGGGTCCAGTGTTAAACTAAAGACTCCAAACATGTCCTGGCTAATTGACTACTGTCCATTGTGACTACATCATTATGTACATTTCACTTTTGCTTGAATGTTTACTTCGAGCAAAAGCACTTTAAAAGTGCATCACTGTGGCCTTATGTCACCTTTTCGACTGGAAATAATCAGGGGAAAAAAACAGGTAATGCATTTGAAGACAAACAGCATGTCCTCCATTAAAGTGACACTGAAATGACAGCGGCACATCCATCACCTTCCAGTGCAAACAAAGGTGTGGAGAGAGGCTAACACTTTGTGTGTGTGTGTGTGTGTATTCACCAACTCCAAGGCTTTATCCATTAATATATGGGCATTACTATTATATCATTATAAAGCAATTAATTAAATATATATTAATAATCAGTGAAAAAGGCATAATCCTCATTCCAGTATTTATACTATAATTATATAATAAACATCTAAACAATTTTATTGTTATTACTACATGGTTCTATAAAAGCAAAATCAGATGATACAAAAGCAATCATGAAAGATATCTGAATCAGGTTTGATAATTATGTTTAGGTTTATAAGCATAAGGTGTAAACCCAGATCCTTGCTTTTGTTTAGATCAGTGTGGACCAGTTGCCATTCACTTCTCCACTTTCACACCAATAATCACCAATAAACATAAAGCATCTTTAAAAAATATATTTAAAAAAACGCGTTTCATCGCCCAAAAACCAGCTCATTTACCTTCTGTATGGTCTGCTGGGTCACTTCACCTTTTCCTCTCGGCCTTGTTGATGAAAATGTGACTGACATATTTTTAATCGCCGGAAAATAAAAATCTGAATATGAGAATGCTTTTATTCAAATATTTATTCTCTGGCTTTCAAGCGCCTGTCACATAGACAGGTCGGTAGGAATTATTATTAAGAAAATAGGGGTGTGTTTACTCGAAAATGGCTCTTTATCACAAAAAATGACCTCTTCTGGAAAAACACAAAAACCCTTGAATATAAATAACTCTAAATAAAAATAGGCAGAACGGTACTGATGGTGTCGGAGATGGAGATGCTGAAACCGCCCCGTGGTCTACATGGAGGAAACACCCGCTCTTGGTACGCTCCACCCAGCTCTCAGCCGACCGCTTCTCTCCCTACGCTTCCACTACAGCTCATTCACTAACGTCACTACGCACGGTTCGGTACGTAACACGGCTTGGGCGCTGCAGCACCACGTAAACAATGGAAGCTCGTGTTTTCTCCTGGAGAGAGCTCAGGCGTAGCCACGCCCACGGCGAGTCTGCTCCGCTGTGATTGGTCAGTGGTGGTCCGCGCCCTCTTCGAGATTCTGATGCCAATAATAATAATAATAATAATAATAATAATAATAATGATAATAATAATAATGATAATTTATTTTTAAAAAATGACGACGACATTTATTATTAAAATATATTAATCCGATCTAGGTAAATAAGTTAAAAAAAGATTGATAAGACGCTATAATAATTAAACAAATAAAAGTTTTATTTATTTATTTATTTATTTATTTATAAGCGTCTTTCATGGTACCCATGGATATTGTACACTGTACAAAAAAAAAATCATACATTCATAGAAGTAAGTTGAACATATTTATCATTTGCATTCCGAATATAACAATAATAAACAGAGGGGATAAAAATGAGAATAAAAGGGGAAAAAAACTCACGTGTATATAAAACTATGACATAACTTAGCAGACTAAACAATAAGACTGCAAGAAACATTGGATGTGAGCAAATGCAAGTTTTAGTTGAGTTTTAAAATGTTGAAGGGACGTGCAGGCACAGAGATGAAGAGAGGGAGAAATAATAATACTTATATATATATAATAGCTATTATTATTATCATTATTATTATTATTAGTAGTAGTAGTAGTTTATTTATTATTATCATTATTATTATTATTATTATTATTATTGTTGTTGTTGTTGTTGTTGTTGTTAGCCTGCGGATTTATTTATTTATTTATTTATTTATTTATACTTTCATACATCAAGCATGCCATTCCAGGTAAATAAGAAATGACTATATACTGGGAAAAGAGGGGAAAAAGCATTTCAGAGCTTCAGGTGTGTCTTCCTTTGAGGTCTCGTTGTTTCTTACATCCAAATGCGGCGAAATAATCAATTTCAAAGGAAGTTTTATCCGAAGTTAAAAGTTGACGCCTTCAAGATGACGACGCAGATGACGCTCTGTCTTAGCCCAATAAGGAAGCTCCTTTGGCAGCCGCTGACCAATCACAGCAGCTTTCCAAGTGCAATTACGCCTCAGAGTCGCCAGGAGGCGCTGTGAATTTTGTTCTAGGCTTCAATAAGACTAGTTTCACTTTTACTTTTAAAAGGAGAAGCGCAAAGCAGCGGCAAACTGGTGTAAATAAATCAAGACAAGGTTTAGAGCTGTGTATAAAGAAAGAATGAGTTACGACAGGGCCATTACTGTGTTTTCTCCAGACGGACACCTGTTTCAGGTGGAATATGCTCAGGAGGCGGTGAAGAAGGGTTCAACTGCAGTGAGTACAGCACACAATGAGACAAACCCACGCACAAAGCAGAGAAATTAGCCTCAATTTCCACAGCTAATGGCAAAATCATGAGTACTATAATGTGAGGCTCTCTATAGTGTCTGTAAGATCTTAATCAGGGCTTTGGAGCTTATAGTCAGTAAGCTAAACTGTGCAGAAATCTTTTTATCATGTATTTTTGTCAAGTCATCTTCGGTTCAGTGTGTTGTTTAGATAGAGATCAGTGTTAGAACAGACTACACTGACATGACATGTGCCTCTGCCAGCTCTCATACATCAGGACTAAAACTCTATTAATTAATTAATGAGCCTCTGAAAAAAAAAAGAAACTATTCAAAATAAAGGGAGTAGAAATAGAATGATCCCATAGAAGAACTATTCTGGTTCCCTAAAGCTGTGGGTTTTAAAGTGCAGTCTGTGATCTATCTATCTATCTATCTATCTATCTATCTATCTATCTATCTATCACATTATAAATCAGCACTAGCAAATTTGTTATAGTTATTATTATTATAGTTACAAGCCTAGTTAACCAACCACATACATTGAATGAGTTTAGATTATGCATAGGCATAGATATAAATCAAAAATACTTATTTCATGATACATATAATGAAAATGCATATAAAAATGCATATAATAATTTCCAGGAACTGTTACATAGTTTAAAATTAGGAGAATAAAAGGAGAAGAAGACAATAAAGTTAAACAGTCTATATCAAAAAAAAATAAAAAATAAAAATAAAAAATTAACCTGAATCCAACTGCAGTTTTAATTTTAAATGAGTAAAAGCACTTTTAATATGATACAAATTGTATTTCTAAGGCAACTGATTTTAATTTAATTTAAGGAGGACACTATGAATATCACAAATTAATATTATTATTATTATTATTATTATTATTATTATTATTATTATTGATTTTTAAATTTAATTTATTAATTTATTAACAGCATTTGGGTCAATGTTGTGGTATAACTATAACTAGTTAGTGTGGGTTGAATTAAACTACTTTCTGAGATTAAATTGGTGAAAAAATTAAAGCAGCAAAATTACACACTGTAGAGCCCAAGTAAAAGCATGAATTGTCTTTCTTCTTTTTTCATTTTAAATCTATATTTAGGCTATTATAGAATTTTAATATGACACCAAGGGACAAAAATGGAAAAATGTCATTGTACAGTGCCCCCTGCCTCTATGTGCGTATGATTATAAAGACCCTGAACTTGCAGGTGGGGGTGAGAGGCAAAAACATCGTTGTGCTCGGGGTTGAGAAGAAATCAGCAGCCATGCTTCAGGATGACAGGACAGTGCGAAAAATCTGCGCTCTGGATGACAACGTCTTCATGGCATTTGCTGGTAAGCAAACCTTATGTCATAATTTAAATATTTTCCATTTTGACATCTCTGTAGAATTTAATAGCACTTCCAAATAGATGTTAACATAACATGCCATTTAAATATTAGTTGAATGCCAGCTCGATGTCACATAGATTTGTGCATTACTACTGCTAAAATTATGTCCAGAAAAGGTAAACTCAGTAGTCATTAATCTTTCTTTTATATCAGAACAGGATTAAGGTTGGTCCTGCAAAAAAATTTAAATGTAGTTGCAAAATTGCAAAGTAGATAAGAACCTAAACCACATAAATGAAACTAAAATATTGAAAAAAAAGAAAAAAAAAAAAGATGGGCAACAAAGTCCATGCTTGTCTGGCATGGAAAATGAGTGAAATCTAACCTTTGAAGTAAATTTGTTCTAAGAAAATAAAATTCTTAAAAATGTCTTGTTTAAATTAGCCCATACTGTATGTATATATTTAAGTAAATCTTATGTACCCTACACATTTTTCCTGGTTCCTCTGATCTACAGGCCTGACCGCAGACGCGAGGATTGTGATCAACAGAGCTCGAGTGGAGTGTCAAAGCCACAGACTGACTGTAGAGGATCCCGTCACTGTGGAGTACATCACCCGCTACATCTCCAACATGAAACAGGTAACACCTCTGCCTTTACACATAAATCATGCAGCACTACTGCAGTGATTTCACTTCATCTATGCACATATTTTTTATGCAGCGTTACACGCAGAGTAACGGACGAAGGCCTTTTGGGATTTCCTCCCTCATCGTGGGCTTCGATTTTGATGGTATGCCCAATCTGTATCAGACTGACCCTTCTGGAACGTACCATGCCTGGAAGGTAGGGATGTTGACTTCTATTTCAGTGATGTACACTGCTAACACTATGCTACAGAATAAAAAATTGCATCAAGAAAAAAATTTTTTTTTTTATAAATAGGTGTAAGTCAGAGAAAGGTTTGTTTCTACAGTTTGTTCTGATAAGGTACAGTAAGTATGCTTAACAAGTCCACGTTAAACAGTATTGTAACATTTTCCCCTCACTGAACAACTTACAATCAAGGAGTAAAACATTTGGGGGAGTGCTGTTATAGGAAAGTAATCAATAACTGGGTTGTGTCATGCCGTGGAGTTACTGTCAACACCCCAAAGTTGCTTATTTTCCAATAGCAGCACATCCCGACAAGTTTTTATCCCTCATACTACAGCAAATTGCAAACAGTTACAATATTTTATTAATAATGGATAATACTTTATCCATTTATAGTTACATTTAATGCTGTGGAATGCATGCAAAACAAGTTAGTTCTTATCGCATATGTTATAGCAGCTATAAACAGTGATTCCCTCACCAGCCTTTGTTTTTCCTCACACACACACTGTTAAAAAGCAGGGGAAAAAAAAGCAGCTTGTCATGTTAGAGAAACTGAAACATGTAAACTGCTCTGTCCTGAAGATATTGGAAAACTTAAAACAGCTTTACCTTTTGACTGTTACAATGCAGTGACACTGGAGACTCCTTTCAAAAACACTAAAACATCTTCATAACAATGTCAAACTTCATAACAATTACACGACAGGTGGAGCATCCACAATACAAGTCCCTGTGAATTCTGTTACTATAGTAACGATAACAGAATGAGTGCATTAATGTTAACATGTGCAGCTGCAGTATTGTCAGAGGTATGGCTAAAGAAAACTGACCAATCAGAATTGAGAATTCAGCAACGTTGTGGTATAAATAGCGTTTAATGTTGTCCACCTCAAATATGGCAGTAATTTTGGGCTGGACAGTCATCACACTTTAGCTGTATGAAATGCCTCTAAACATATCTAAAACTTTTTATAAAGAGTATTTTTGACCTTCACTGCAATATGACACATGATCTATCATGTGCAGGCAAATGCCATCGGGAGATCAGCAAAAACTGTTCGTGAATTCCTGGAGAAGAACTACAAAGACGAAGACATGGAGTCAGACGAATTAGTACTAAAACTGGCCGTCAGAGCGCTTCTCGAGGTACTGAAACTATTGAGTATCAAATGACACTTGATACAGCATTATGCTGGTTATTGACCAAGATGGCACCTCACTATACTGTCTTTAATTTTAATTATGTGCTTTGTTAACCATCATTTACCCAACAATCACCATTTAGGAAATATTAATTTACATCATATGGGTAGTCACATTATCCACTTCCGATTCCATATGAGTAGGAATAAGTATACATTTTGGGAGTTTTCATAATTCTGTGTTTTAGATTAAGGAAAAATATTTTAGCAATGCAGTCATTTGAATAAGTAGTAATGGAGTATTGCGGTATTGGTTGACCATGCTAAAGTTAAATAATTAAACATCTGAACTCATTTTCAGGTGGTGCAAACTGGTGGAAAAAACATTGAACTGGCCACAATGAAGCGTGGTGAAACCATGAAGGTCAGTCACAAGCAACTACAAACAAATCCTCCCATCACACAAGGTCATTTTTCTAACTTTGCATTTCTGTGCTGTAGATTTTGGACCCTGAAGAGGTGGAAAAGATCGTATCTGCACTGGAGAAAGAAAAGGAGGAAGCAGAGAAGAAAAAGAAAGCTGCAACCGCCGCAACATCCTGAACGAGCTGGGATCCAGCAGCAAACAAATTTTAGGCAACAATGAATTAATGCACTAAAGGGCCAGGTTTATCAGCCATTTTCCATTTTATTAACAACGGTTCTCTTTTTGTACAAAGTCCCCAGTTGATTCACATGCAAAAACAAAAAATAAAGGAAACAAAAAGTCTCTTAAATCAATGTTTGGGGAACAAATGCCAAAGGCTGACATTGATAATCAACTCTACATTCTGCAAATCCAATATCATTTCCATCATAAAGCATAAATAAAAGTGCTTTACTTAGAATCAAATGTTGACAGATCAAGTTAATGTGCATTTCAGTTTGTGCAAACAGTACTTATTTTTTTTATAAACACATTCACTAGTGATAAAGCAGCAATAGCAACAAAAACAAAAAAACAAAGCCTTTGGACAAGCAAATAAAAATCTCTTTTCATTTAATAACAGTTAAAGTGCAGGACCATAACTGAAATTATGAAATTTTATTATAAAGAAAAAAGGGAGGAGAAATATTGTATTTACAAAACCACTTGGTGGCTACTTGAAGAAATCTACATCTGCAAGAGAGCAAAGAAAAACAACAAGTTACATACAATACATAAGGAACAGAACACTCCATGTCATGCTGCTACAGGAAAGTAATCAAAGAGGGTGTGGTGATGAAGTGGTTACTGTTACCACCAATTTCCCTAAAATAGAACATTTATTCCTCTCATCACAGCAATTACACCAATGATTAGAATTAATTTATTAAAAGAACAGCATTTAATACTATTCCATGTGTAGTCCCAACTTTAAATGAATCATAGCAGCTATAAACAGATGTTCCACCACCAGCCTTTTTCTCTCCTCTCTAGGTTGAGAGAGAGGAAAAAAAAACAAAACAAAAAAACCCCACACCCAGTGTCACAAAATGCAAACGGACATTAAATGTTGGTTGTAGAAGTAAATGCCAGACACCAAACATGTCTTAGGAGATGAAATATTTGGAGTCTGCTTGCAACGTTTTCACTTTTAAGGTAATACAACTTCGTTGACTCAAGCCCTATTCAAATAATGCCACACTTTATACATGTGAGCTTTATGAGGGGGTTTATAATAAAGCTGCTTCGTTTACGATAAACAGGAAATTCAGGAGGAGGTTAAGAAACTACTCCTTTATTCAAGTGCTGTATTTTCTCTTACTTACCCATCATCACACTCTACCGCTCCCAACAGCTGGTTGAGCAGAGACACGCTGATTCATCCCTCTTCCTCTCCTCCCTCTGAACCCACCACGAAACCCACGGCCTCTCAGGAAGCGGCCAGGAACTCCAAACGTCTCCACGTTCAGCTTGCGCTCCTCCGCCCATGTCGTACGTCTGAAACATGGGTTAGCATCAGAATTACTTGAAATTCATGAGAATTGACCACCACAATCTGACACCACATCTACATACAAAAAGGACATTAAAGTATCATACAACACTATACAAGGAAGAAAAAAAAAGGCCCCCTCAAATCATTGCGATCATTGTTGACTCACTGATCATGGGTTCACATCTCCAGGCAAAGTGGGACCAATCAGTTCTCAAACAACTCAAACTAGACTAATCCGTTTCTCAGGCGTGTTCATAGAACAAATTGGCCCATTTGGAATGATAACGATTAGTTAATCTGGCCTATAAAGAATGGCAAAGTGAACACTGCTGTAATTAATATACAGTCCCAAGTCATCTCAGAGGACAGAAAAAAGTGCAACCAGTTTGAAATACCTTGATTTGAGTTCAGAAGAAACATTGTCAAAGAAGCTTTTGGCCCTGTTGTAGAAACACTTTGGGCCAAACGGCTCCTCGTCTGCTGCTCCCTCACTGTTCTGAGTCTCCACTCCAGAGTCTGATTTCTCTTTCTCCTCTTTATCTGTAGGAAAGTATACAAGAAAAGATTCAACAGCAGAGTAATCAAGATGAAAACCCCTCTAATAAACAGCTGCTTCATTAACCTTTGACTTCAGAGTTGCCTTGAACCTCCTTGGTGAGCTCGTCCTTGTTGAACTGCGCATTAGCCGTTTCAAAATCAAAGTCTGACTCGAACTGAAGGGTAGTGGGCTTTGTGTTGGCTACAATAATCTGACCTCGGTTGCGATTCCGCGATCGGCGATTGCCTGCAAGGAAATGGAATATCTAGCAGTCAAAACTAAAAGTTTTATTTTAAAAAAAAAAAAAAAAAAAAAAAGCACGTTTTTAATCCATAAAAAAAAAAATTAAATGCACTAAATCAGCAACCAAACCACCTTTATGAAATGCTCAACATTGTTCTGTCTAAACAAAGCATAAAAATTGGCTAATGTTTCAAAAAGTAATAGTGGAAAGCAATTTTTCAATTTTGTTCTTGGGTTTTGATACAAGCCATGTTACTCTTTCATGTTACATGTACACTAAACCTCAAGGTTAATAGCCTTTTCATGAGGTTGAGAATTTGTAAAATACCTTGTCTCCTCCTCTGCGGTGGTCTGTTCTCATCATTAGCTTGATTTTGCCCTTGTACATCTCCTTGCTGAGCATCTATCAAAAAAAAAAAAAAAAACCCTCAATCACTGATTCCAATATACAACACAAATCAAACAAATAACTGGAAGGGACCAACATGAAAACTGTAGCAGTAATAATGCTTTACTTCTACTAGAATCTAAACATTCACTCATCTGAGAAGCTTCTTTAAGTTAAAGTCACATTATCTTGGAGAATTAAAAATCTTCATATGCTTTATAATTTCTCCTTACACTTAATGTTTTTTTAGCACCTGATAAGCATGGAAACTGACTGTCTTCCAACATGGAAATTTTGGAAGTGTTTGGGTTAATCATGGACATGCCTCCTCAGAACCTTATCCTCCGATATCCTCCACAGGTGGTCTAAGGGTATCGTCAAGTTAAATTTATTTTAAATCTAATTTAAGACCAGATTTGCAGTGATGCACCAAATAGAAACTCACATTTACAGTTTCTTGGAAAAAGAATGTTCACTCTAAACAGCTCTATAATTGAAGGTTTAACTGTATGCATCTGTCCATGTTATAATTAACTAAATGCTAGAACTAATTGCTTCACACACTGTCTACACTGACGTGCATGCCCGACATCTCATCCGGTGTAAACTGAAAGGCATGGCAAATAGGTCACAGTGTGTATGCCTTATGGCTTCTGGTGTAAAACAGGCTCAGAAGGCCACAGTGATCATGACAAAAGCTTTCTGGAAGTGGTGGTGCAGCGACATTCACACCAAACTGGGAATGCATGTGCATCTGATGCAAGAAGGACCTATATCTTATAAATATCTGAAATGTTTTAATTGCCATCCACATGCTAATGAGGCAGTAACTAGAGATGAGGTTAAAAAAAGAAACTGGAGCATTAAATCTACTTTCAGACAAAACCTGTTACAACCCAAGACTGAGATCATTGCTAACACAGGAGTTAATTTTCCAGATAGCATCCCACTGATTTCCCCATTTTCTATATTCTATTTCAAGCTGTTACAAGCTATTGTCCCCCACTCAAAAGCTATGGGGATGCAAACTTTTGCACTGGACCATAGAGCTAATTGAACACTGCACACATTCCCCAATACAATAAACAGTAATGTGGGATATAACGAGGAGGCTCTGATTGGAAGCAGATATTTGAACTCCAAATCCAGTTCCAGATTCCAAAATTCTTCCATGCTGGAAGTCAGTGCTGATTTCAATGGAGCTCTTACTCCCAGACGTGGCACTCCTCTCTGTTTGAGGACTTCCTCTGCCTCGCTGCACCCTGCCGCTCTCACGGCCTTGCTGCTGTGTTGCCGAGCCTTTTTTCGGAGCTGGTTTTTCAGCAGGTACTGTCTGGACAGCCTGCTCGACCATGGGACCTCTTCTCAGAGGGCCGTGCAGTCCAGCTCCTGCACACAATGAGAATTTGCACAATGCATAATTACAAACTTGTGTGATTAGTACTACCATTGATATCTGAAAACCTAACTTACACTAGACTTAATTTTACACTAGAGCCACAAGCCAAATATTTTATAATGCAACATGCTCAACAGAAGTATTTAAACTAGAGTGCCGTTGAATTCTTGGTCAGAAAGCGCCAATTAATTTTCTGTAACAGCAGCTCTGACAGTAGTGCAACAGCAATCCACAGGTTTGTATCACATGCTCATTCTAATATGATTAGCCAGCAACTTGGATGGCAGCTGCACCACATGAATAAAAAAAAAAAAAATCCAAAGTGTGTCTAACTGTTGATATGGTTAAGGAGCCTCCAGTGTTGGAGCTTTAATCTGAGGTAAAGCTATAATTAGGTTTTCCTGACACAGCAAGGGAAAGAAGAAAAAAAAAATCCCTCCATTTTCACAGGCATAAAAGTAATTGGACAAACTAACAATCAAATATTTGAATTATTTTTAATTGTCAATGACTGCCTGAAATCTGGAACCCATGGACATCAGAGGCCAAGTTTCCTCCCTTGTGATGCTTTGCCAGGCCTTTACTGCAGTCACCTTCAGTTGCTGCTTGTTTGTGGGTCTTTCTGCCTTCAGTTTTGTCTTTAAGTGAAAAGCATATTCAATTGGGTTGAGGTCAGACATTTAAGAACATTTAGTTTCTTTACCTTAAGCACTTGGGTTGCTTTTGCAGTAATGTTTTGGGTCATTATCCATCCGTACTGAGAAGCAGTGTCCTATCAGTTTTGCAGCATTTGATTGAATATGAGACTGTATAGCTCTATACACTTCAGAATTCATCCTGCTACTTCTATCAGCAGTCACATCAATAAACACCAATGACCCAGTTCCACTGGCAGCCATACATGCCCCTGCCATTAACACTGCCACCACATTTGACAGAGGATGTGGTATGCTTTGGAACACAAGCCTTTCCTTTTCTTCTCCACTCTCTTCCCATCATTCTGGTACAAGTTAATCTTGTTCCAGAGCTGGGCAAGCTTTGCTTTTTTTTTTTTTAAAGCAAAGTCTAATCTGGCCTTTCTGTTCTTGTGTTACCAGTGGTTTGAATCTTAAGGTGAAACCTATTTACATTCAAGACGGCACATCTTGATTGTAGACTGACAGTGATGTGCCTACCTCCTCCAGAGCGTTCTTGACTTGGCTAGATGTTGAAGGGGTTTTTCTTCAACAAGGAAAAAATTCTGCAATCATCCACTTTAGTTGTATTCCTTGGTCTTCCAGGCCTTTTGGTGCTGCTAAGCTCACCAGTGCATTTCTTCTTTTTAAGAATGTACCAAATTGTTGATTTGGCCACTCTTAACATTTCTAAATCTTATAGGTCTGTTTCGTTTTCACCCTAATGATGGCCTCCTTAACTTGCAGACACCTCCTTAGACCACAGTGAGAGTTCCCATGAGCAGCTACCAAAGTGCAAATTCAACACTTCGAATCAATGCCAGACCTTTTATCTCCTTAATTAGTTATGAAATAATGAGGAAACACATGGACCCACTCAGTCAATTGTCCAATTACTTTTGAGCCTGTGAAAATGGAGGTAATACATAAAAATGGCTGTAATTCCTAAACTTCTTGAATTAAAGCTGCAAGTCTACACTTCAATCATCTTCATTGCTTCATTTCACATCCACTGTGGTAGTATACAGAGACAAAATCACAAATTGTGTCACTGTTCAAATACTTATGGACCTGACTGTATAAATGGATATGCAACTACAAATGGATAAAAAAAGCATCATTCATTAAATGATTTGTTAGCTATGGCAAATTGCTGTGACATAATAGGAATAAAGGAAAATGATCAACTCCAGGAAGCATCGTCTTGGCCATTGATTTTTCTTCTCTCCCTATAACAGCATGCCCACAAGTGTTTTATTCCTTTATTATGCACACATTTATATACTTACTCGGTACAACTGGTGTTTTCCTACATACCATGTTGTAGTAATTGCACAGTGTCCATTTTGAGGAAATGGGAACATCGATCTATATAAAGTTCTCATTTCCTCACCTAGGCTGAGTGCAGCAGCATACTGCTGATTGAGCAGAGAGCTGGCAGCGAGTGGGTTATAAGGTGGCATCATGCTCCTGTAGGGACTGTAACCTCCCTGAGGGCCATATGGTAAAGATGAACTGCCCACAGACGACTGAAAGAAGAGGAAGAGAAGACATTAAGGAAATTAAGCCAAGGTAAACCTAAGCTAAACAAAAAGAAAGGAAAGGAAAGAAAGGAATAAGACCTACCTGAACAATTGCAGGATCCTGAGGCAGACCGTGGTGTAGTTTTGGTGGCTCGCAGACAGTAATGTCTTTGATGTCACTTCCTCTGAAGATGATGTAATCAAATACCTCATCCCGAGGCGGTACAGGTCGGTCTGTAGGTCGCCCCTCCGTGCCAAAGGACCTCACTGATCAGTCAAGCCAGAAGAATTAGTTAAAGACAAAAGAGCAACAACATTTTTACAAAGTCTATTAATAACTTGCTTAAATTATTATATCCGAGGCCTAAAATAGGGCTGTACGCTAAGGGTAACCCAAAATAATCACTGGATCAGTTTTAAAAAAAAACAAAAAAAATCAAGTCAGTTAAATTGCATGAAAATCCAGATTTTATCCTTTCAGAAAGATTAGACTAAAAATAAAGGGCCAATTTTTAATTAGGAAAAGTAATTTTAGCAAATTAGCAAATGTTAGTCTGCCTGTATACATTTTAAAATGGTTTGAAAAATTAGGCACCATACAAGGTTAATGAAGGGCTTTGGGACTGAAAATCAGGCACTCAGTACCAAAAATTAAAAACCCGATTATCATCATGTTTTATACTGTTGCATAAATCAATTTAGCTTTTTATTCTTTAAAAACTTTAACACATAAAAACTAAAAAGTATTATAGTTTAACAGACACTACAAGGAAAAAAAAAAATTATATATTATATATATATAAAATAACTGACCAGTCCAAGCTTTCACTAGGGCATAATGCCACAAAATCAAGCTGGCAAATAAAAACTTTTTTTTTATTTTTAATAAGAGTACTATATGCAGTCTACATAGTTAGTGGGATGACCTGCTTCCAGGTGGCACATAAAATAGTGGAAGTGTCCTTGGAACAGGGCAGTTTTTAAAAAAATCAATTTCACACTTTCATCTTTCATCAGTCAATTGAATATACTGATGAATAAATACTGTATCCACAAACTTACATCACACAGCCTAAATATTTAACGCAAGATAAACTTGCTACACAACTTCATAGTCCAACCCACTGACTTATTTCTGCAGGCCTTAACTGATCACATTGCTAGTGTTTGACTAATGATGGCTTTTAAAGTCCAGTCAGTGTGCATGGTCCTGGTGCAGCTCTATACAGCACAGAGTTAACCAACTGTGGGACTAATGTGAATTCTTACAACAAAAATCTACAGATGTGGGTTTAGTTCAGGAGAAACTCAGAATAAATAAGACTAGAATACATCCGGGGCTTTATTACAGCAGGACTTCCTAACTTTAGTCCTGCAAACACACCTGATGGAGGCAATTACTCAGGTAATCAAGGCCATGTAGGGCTGGGTCACGTGATCAGAAAGACTAATTTACACGTTACCATTATCAGTAATCATACTGTTAACTAATGAGAAATCAAACAAATCCCAAATGATTCACTGATCAGGCCTGCTGCAAAGACTCACAGGATTTCACAACAAACAAAAACAAACAAACAAACAAACAAATAAAAAAGCTAGGGATCAGGTGCATGAGAGACATGCACACGCAAAAGTCTTCTTAATTAAAATGAACCCACATTTCTTAATCACATGAGAGGAATCCTACCTTTAGCCAGAGCCACAGTGGAGTTGTCTGTATCAATAGTGTATAAAATTCCCTCATAGCGGATCTGAGCCTTGGAGATGAGGCTGATTTTGCTGCCGATGTACGGCGTACCTGTGCTCATGATCCTCACCTGAAGCTTTCAGCCTTATCAGGAAGCGTTCAAAGAGACAACCTGTTCTACACACGCCAATTATTACTAACCATCCACCCTCATCACCTCTTACATCCACAAAACGCATGGAGAGGTCGGGAACAAAGCGCCGCCATATTTATAAGGCATGGACCTGGCGGTTAAGCCACGCCCCCTCGTTCGCACCTGCACACCTGTGCCGCATTGTCGTCCCCAAATATGTATGTATTTATTTATTTATTTAATAATTCACTTTATTTATCACATATTAAATCCTGTATGTTTTCACATTTAAAACTATATATCTAAATGTATTTTATGTTTTATTGTTATATATGTTTATAGAACTCCATGTGAATAGCCTATGTGAAACAAGTTAAAAAGTAATGTCTGCAATTATGTGTGAATAACATCACATATTATTATTATTATTATTATTATTATTATTATTATTTAGCTTTTTTGAATAATTTGAATATGGGATAATTTATACAGATTTTTCTGCTTTTGAAAAATGTCAATAAAATTTAATTGAAAAAAGTATTCTTCTTCTTCTTCCTCTTCTTCTTCTTCTTCTTAAGTATAAAATTTCTCACTACAGGCATTCCTCAGCACCATCTCACCTGTCTAATGATTATTTTGTTTATGATCTAGTCAGAGCAGAAACAGCCAATCAGAATCAACCTCAGTCCCTCATGTCGCTAATCTGACGAATCAGAATCCCTGTAGGTTCAGAGGCTCCTTATCTGTCCAATCAGCGCATGGGGCGGGCTCAAAATGGGTCGTTTCTTCAACGCGAAAATGCAGTAAAGAAATAGTTATTAGCCGTGTTGTGGTATTTCAGGCATCTAAACTAATACAGTACAGGTACTGAGAACAAAACGAGGCTTTTTAAACGTTTTGGATTCGTTGTTTTGATGTTTGTTCCTCGAAGCTTCAGAGCGCTGTGAGCGCCCTCTGCTGGCGAAGAGGATGTTCTGCAGTCAGAGTACAGCTCAGGGATCAACAGGACATACATCACTAATACTGCTTTTTTTATATATATATAATGTGCTCTTTAGGTAAAATATCCCAGATGATGGGAATTACAATAACCACACAGACTACAGGTTCCCAATATCCTGGAGAACCCCATGTCCAACACATTTAGGAGTTTTCCCTGCTAAATACCAAACTGAGCAGGACAGGGAATTCTCCAGGACCAGGGTTCGAACCCTGTAGCCTGTGTGATCAAATAATTTAGTAGTACTCTAAGATCAAGGTTGAGAACCTGTCACATAGGACATGCTGGTTTCCCTGGAGGCAACCCCAGCCATGAGGTCCTGAGCAAGACCAAAAAAAGCAACATGTCATATCTTGTGGTACAACCACAAATGACTGATTGTTAAAGTGGAAGATTATAAACGTGTTGAGTAACTAGCAAAACTGATCCTTTCAAAACATGTTCGTTCAAAGAGAGATGCAAATAAAAAGAATTAGAGCCATTTAATTGTCTTGTGTGGAATGTGCCAAACCTAACTAGGCTAATTACATTCATTATTAAACATTAAACAGTTAATATATCTCTCAAAACAAACAAACTCATTAGAAATGTAAATTCATCCACTCATAACTGATAATCAAAGGCTGGAGCTGCCAAAACTGATTAAAACTGAAGTGCGCTGAAGCTCTTGACAGATCTTTTTTACTTGTAGGCTCTAAAACACAGCAGTATCACAGAATAATGGAGAGAGTCAAAGCCCCCAACACCAACAGCGGGATTTTAACATGTTAAAGGTTACAAGAGCAGCTGAAAGAAGAAGATGAAGAAGAAAAACGGTTTCTCTGAGCTTGTTAAATCCTCTCTCCATCCTCTCTCTCTGTGCATTTTCACAAACCAGTCCCAAACCAACAAACTTTTGATCAGCCACTGCAACAAAGATTTTCACAGCACTGTCTTTTTAAAATAGAGATATAAAGATCTTTATTAAAAATGATGAGTTGGGCTGAAAAGAGAGTGAAAATACTTGGGAAATATCCAACTTGAAATATTTTTAAGTCTCTTGAGAACTTGTCACAGTATCATGGAACATAAAAGGGAAAGTGGAGAATTTTCAGATAAGCAACAAAAGCGTTCAATAGTAATGTTTTTTTTTTAAATCATTTCCCAAATTCAATTTGAATGTGACAATGTCCAACTTGCTCATTAGACTTAAACATTAAATTTTAATTGTAAATTTCTTAGTTAATAGTTTTTAATTTTAAAAATGCTGTAGAGCATTAGATATGCACTTGGGATTTTTTTTTTTTTTTCTGAAGAATCACCCCTCAATTAATCAATGCCTTTAAAGATTATTATATTTCAGAAGAAAAAGTATAGCTGGCAATTTAACTCTATGTATTAAAATACACTGCTTTTCTTTTTCTTTTCATTTCTTTATTTTTTTCTTTTTCTTTTCTTTTTTTTCCTTGCTTTTTTTTTTTTTTTTTTTTTTAAATTTTCAACTCTTCAGCATGCTGTGCCAAAGTTCACCATAAGAGGTCACTGCTGCCTCATAAATATAGTTCACTAAGGAGGCTCCCTAGCATGCTTAGGCAGCATTTGGGCTCCTGAAATGAAGTCTTTCCCATTCAGAAGACATTTTGTTAAAACCTGAAGGAGTGTTGCATGTGTCCTTCTCATAGAGGGCTGATTAATAGTTGGCTCATTAACATGACTCATATCCTAAATCTTCACTGAGGTTAATATCAGTGTGTTAGAGCAGGAAAATGTGCATCAGAGGACATATTGTCTGCTGAAGTTTGTCTAGCTTTACACTGGAGCTATGAGGGTAATGTAGCTGCTGATGAATTATGTGTGCAATTTGTGTGCACAATTCCAAACTGATATCTAATATACTGTGTGAGCTACATCAGCTTCTTAGCCAAGTGCAAAACTAAATCACAAACGTTAGATACCCAACTGCTGAACTGTTACTTTGATAAAATGATGAGCTGAATCAGGTGCGTTAGAAAAGCAAACACACATATGGTGCAGAATTGGAAAACACTGATCTAACGCACTTGTTACCATATTACTACCAAACAATTTTAGATTAGCAGAACACTTTCTAAACATTACAATTCTAGAGACATTTCGTTCCAAGAATATTCAAGCTGTTACGTTTTCTGCGAACTGTAAAACAAGCCATTTTCACAGCAGATGTTTCTAGAACATTGCAGGAATCGCTATGGCATTTCAACAGTATATTTAATAGAGTGCGAAGATGGCCGACGTGAGCACATGGAGCAGTATCAGCGAGCATGCTCATTAAAAATGAGCAGAAGTTGCTGTCATTTGCATGCACACAAAGGTATTAGCAAGCGTGGCGCAGTGAAGCGAGTACGGAAAGAAACTGTCGGACATTGTAGGAATTTTACTTTGACTTCACTGCTCCGTGCTCATGAATACCTTCGTGTGCATGCAATTCACGGCACCTCACACTCATTTTTAATATCCTGATCGCTGACACTCGTCTGTGCGCTCAGGTCAGCCTCCCTTCCGCTTCCTATTAAACTTACTGTTTAAACATAGACTGCTATAGACTGTGTTAAATGCTGCGTGATGTCATGTCCCAGTGGTTCACTTGCAGTGTCGTGGTCCTCGTTTCACACACGGCCGCAAGACTTTAGGATGTCCCACTTGTCATTTTACACTTCAAAAGTATACACACAATCACTATCCATGCAACTTACTGCGCCTTTTGCCGAAAGCTGCATCAAAGCGGACTCAGCACACGTCTCTTACACAAAACCTTTTGTGATTATTTGTAAGAACCAATCACAGCAGATGTGTTCGACACACATTTGACACATCAGCAGCACTATCAGACACTAACAGCAGCAGAAGAGCTAACGCTACCTTGTGATCCAGTAACATCAGTGGTTTCTGTTTCTTAATGTTCCTCATTTCTGAAATTAAACAGCATCTATTTATTTATTTATTTTGTTTTCTTGTTGCATCACAATTAGGCAGAATATCTTAGGGTCATGGAGGAGCCAGAGTTTATCCCAGGTACAATAGGCAATAATCCATCACTATTCATTCCATCACTGAGCACCATGCACACAAACCAGAGGAAACCCAAGTGAAGACAGAGAGAATGTGAAATGCCACACAGACAGTAACCTGAGCTCAGGACAGAACTCATGACCCTGGAACTGTGAGATGGCAATGCTACCCACTGCACCACCATATCACACTTACCAATATATTGCTACATGAATAGTCATAGTTGTAATTATCACATTAATTACTACAAATTTGGTTTAATTTAACTTTATGGCAAGAAACTTTAGGAGTGTCCGAATCAACAATTTGATACATTCTTAAAAAGAAGGAATGCACTGGTGGGCTCAGCAACACCAAAAGCCCTGGAAGACCACGGAAGACAACTAAAGTGGATGATTGCAGAATTCTTTCCTTGTTGAAGAAAAATCCCTTCAACATCTAGCCAAGTCAAGAACACTCTGGAGGAGGTAGATGTATCATTGACAAAGTCCACAATCAAGAGACGCCTTCATGAATGTAAATACAGCAGGTTTACCTCAAGATGCAAACCACTGGTAAAACTCAAGAACATAAAGGCCAGATAAGACTTTGCTAAAAACCTCTAAAAAAAAGCCTGACCAGTCCTGATGTAAGATTGTAACAGAATGATGAGAAGAGAAAAGTATGGAGAAGGGAAGAAGGGCTCAGGATCCAAAGCATACCACATCATCTGTCAAACATGTGGAGGCAGTGTTATGGCATGGGCATGTATGGCTGCCAGTGGACCTGGGTCACTGGTGTTTATTGATGATGTGATTGATGAGATGGATAATGACCCAAAACATTCCGCAAAAGCAACCTAAGAGCTTCTTAAGGCAAAGAAATGAAATGTTCTTAAATGTCTGACCTCAACCCAAATGAGCTTGCTTTTCACTTACTGAAGACAAAACCGAAGGCAGAAAGACCCAAACAAGCAGCAACTGAAGGCGGCTGCAGTAAAGGCCTGGCAAAGCATCTCAGCATTTGGTGATGTCCATGGGTTCCAGACTTCAGGCAGTCAATGACTGCAAAGGATTTGGAGAAATGGAGGGAATATATAAAAAATGGCTGTAATGGGGTGCCAACCCATTGCAGGGCACAATCGTACACAGTTACACACTATGGACAATTTAGGGATGACAATCAGCCTACAACGCATCTTTGGACTGGGGGAGGAATCCGGCGTACCCAGAGGAAACCCCCGAAGCACGGGGAGAACCGCTAACACCGGAGGCAAACCACCTAGCCACCATGCCCTCCTGTTTTTAAGTGTATAGACAGTGAGCTAGACTTAAGACTGCTCCTTGCTCACAGCAATCTCACGCAAGAAAAATGGGTTTAAAATGGATTTAGGATTACCAAACTCCGCCCTGTATGCGTAACTCTCACATAACTTGTCAACTGTGTTTAAGTCTGTAGTTATGTCTGAGGTCTGAATATCAATTTGCACAATTTCTGTATTAAATCCTCATTACACATGCTTAACTTAATAATTATGGCATAAAGCATGTATAAAATCTTCATCTTAAAGGGGCCTGAATTTTTCATAGCCTAGGGTTTAATCCGGCCCTGATTGTGGTCCATGTTCAAGCAGCTTAGACAAACACAGCTGTCAGATTACAGTAATAAATTGACCCTAAAAGCAGGTTATTAACTGCTTCAGTCAGCATGGCTTCAATCACGGCTGAAATATTTATAAGGAGACATGCATAATTGCTGAGCACTGTCATTTTTTTTTCTGAGACAGAGTTCAAAGGGAAGTTTTGATCATTTGATTTCTTGCAAGAATCAAGGCCTGGTGTCTAAATACGTCAAAATAGTTTAACATCACTTTAACTAAACCAAGGATGAGGCAGGAGTGAATTATGTTTAATAAAAAGTCAGTTTTTACAGGTATCATGTTGAAAAATTCCCTTAACCTGAATATGAATATGAGGCCTTTCATTATTATCTCTGTCTACATGTATAAAGTGGACAGACATCTTCAATATTGTTATATTTATAGTGAAAGAAGCAGTCATTCTGACCTGAATTAAACCTAAAGGTTAATGATGGATGAAAATAAAAGTTCCTTCAGGGCCACATCACAGCAGACACTAACACAGAGCTGAACTTAAAAAAGCAGTGATAATTAGCTGCCGAGTTCAGGCAGGAGTGTTACATTTGGGAAAACATTCAACTCTGAACCGCTTGGCATGGAGCGTGACCTTTCTGATGTATAACGGAATTAGGCAGAGAAGAGTGATGAGCAGACGGAGCAGCTGGAGGCACGTCTCATCTTTATGCTGCTGAAACGCTACGTTCAGAGTGATGGAGTTGCATCTGTGCTAATCGCCTGAAGCTAACGCTGCTAACATTAACAGTTCATGGCAGAGGAGATTAAAAAAGATACTGAGTACTCTATGTTCTATGTTGTATAAACTTTTTGTTCTTGTTCTTGATTTTTTTTTTTTTCAAAATACTTGGCTATAATTTTAAAATTTGTCACAGCCTCCATATCATTTTGCTAAGAAATATGTTCAGACTGAGCACACTGAAGCTCAGATTTATTTGGAATTAATTATTTTTTACCCTGAATTAGGATGAGATCATGGTAACACACTGGGTGGCATGGAGGAATGAGCACACATGAGGCTGGCTGTTAACTGGCAAATCCAGCTCTCTTTTTTTTTTATTTGTACTTCCAAAGAAGTGACAGAAAACACGGGTATATTAGCCTACAAATTATATGCAAATTTCGCATTGAAAGTCTATTGAGAAAAAAAACTAAACAAAAAAAACAGGTACATAAACACAGTACTGTTAACATCTCACAGGTATAAACCATTTGTTTAATTTGTTTTTTACTCTTGAATATTTCTTACTTGCTCACTCTGCTACTACTACTGCTGCTGTAATGTGTGAATTTCCCTCTGGGTTTAATAAAGTGATCTATCTATCTATCTATCTATTATCCAAAGTGAAAGCTTGAACACACACAATATTGGCTTTCCATGTAGATGTACTGCACATATATGACAGTTGGTTAGGGATGTTAGGGAATATTACTAAACAAAACCTAGCTAAGACTAGAGAATATTTCCAAACAAATCCTGGCTAAAACTAAATAATATTCCCAAACAAATCCTAGCTAACACTAGAGAATATTCCCAAACAAAACCTATATAAAACCTAAATAATATTCCCAAACAAAACCTATATAAAACCTAAATAATATTCCCAAACAAAACCTATATAAACACTAAATAATATTCCCAAACAAAACCTATATAAAACCTAAATAATATTCCCAAACAAAACCTATATAAACACTAAATAATATTCCCAAACAAATCCTAGCTAAGACTAAAGAAAATTCCAAAACAAAACCTAGCTAAGCCTAGAAAATATTCCAAAACATAACCTATATAAATACTAAATAATATTCCCATACAAAACCTGTATAAACACTAAATAATATTCCCAAACAAAACCTATATAAAACCTAATTTTATAGAAAATTCCAAAACAAAACCTAGCTAACTTTAGCGAATTGAGATGCAGGGCTGATTTGAGATAGGTGACTGTCTCTGAATAAATAATACTAGCAACCCAAGGCAAATCTAATTTAACACTAAAATCAAACATAGTAGTCACACATTTATTCACTGATTATCTGCTGACAAACATCACACCTCTAGAGTATAATATGGAGATTGAAGTGATAAAAAAGCAGGTTAAAGCATGTCTGCTGTAACACACCAATTTCTCCTTCATAAATGCAGAGTTAAAATGTCATCGCTGCATCTCAGGCCGTCGAAACACCGAAACATCCACGGCCTATCTCTCACAGTAATTGAACAAATTAGCCGTGAACAGCTGTTACCTGTTAAAATGACCCGCTTCTGTTTTACTGCCTCGGACGAGAGGTCCGATAACATCTGCACACACAGCTGTTAGACGTCCCGGGCAGCTCATTCCCTTCTCTGCGTTCAATATATCACGACAAACATAATTACCCAGACATGTCTTTTTATTAGCGACTCAGCACGCACTGAAGTCCTGGCACTTCGTAGTTCTGAGTTTGCCTTTGGTGAAGTTGTAAAAGCAGAAGGTTACCTTCACAGATGAAGACCAAGCACTGCTTTGGCGATTATACAACCATCGTCTGTGTTGGACATGCACGATAATGAAGCCGTAAAAAGTCAGTGTATGTGACACACACAGAAAGGTGCCAGCCTTTTCTAATGTGCGTGATCGTTACTTGGAATACACGGAGCATATTGCACTTTTCTCACTTTCTTTCTGCTTTCCAACTCTCAGTTTTTTTTTTCTGAACTCTGAGGGGGGAGAAACAGAAGCTTTTGAAGAACCATGATATGCAGTGTGACTAGATTTTAATCTGCCAGGCTTGAGCCTTAGGGTCATTTCACACTGCCATAATCAATCTGCTCTTCATAAAAACAACAACAACAAAACAGCAAATAGTAGCATAAATATGTGCTAAAATAATAATAAAAGATTTAGTATGGAATAAAACACAGACTGGGCATATTGTTACAGGAAAAGTAATGTTAAAGATGTGCTACAAGCTCGAATTTTTCTATAACAGCACATCCTGAAGGGTTTTATTTCTCTTTTACCACAGCAATTTGCCAATTAATACAACTTTTTACTCATTAAAGAACAACAGATACTTTTTATCCATTTATAATTACATTTAATTTTGTGAAACATCCACAAAACAAGTTAGTTCCTATAATAACAGCTATAAACAGTCTCATGAAGTTAATAAGACACATAAACACTGCTTATCATGTTAGTGAGAAACTGCAAACCGTAAACTCCTCTGTCTTGAAAACTTTCCCGTGATGGAAAACTCAAAGTTACAGCTTTAACTCTGACTGTTACAGAGCGCTGACACTGAGACTCCTTCCATACATGTAAACATCATTCATGTACCCGTGAACGAGCTGTTACTATAGAAACAGTTTCTCAGTTACGTGATAAGCTGCTTTTTTGCCATCTTATTCAGCTCAAGAGAGAAAAAAGAGAGGCTGGGGACAAAATGACTGTTAATAGCTGCTATAACATAAGTGATATCAGGACATACCTTGTTTCACTGATGTTCTACAACATTAAATGTAACTATAAATGGATAAAAGTAAGACTTCTTGTTCTGTCATACATAAAAATTATAATCGTTGGCAATTTGCTCTGGAATAAGAGGAATAAAACACTTTGGGACTTTGATCTTGTTATAGGAAAACATCACAGAACCATTTTTCTCGTTTATAACATTTACTTAATGCATAATGATTTATAAATTCAAAAGATTTAATCATGTAGATGTTATATAATTTGTTATATGGGAATTATATAAACATATTGCCATTCTGAACAACCTGAAGCTTCAGTGTATCTGGAGTTAGCTCACAGGCTAAATATTAGCAAACTAATCTTTGCTGAACCATCCACAGCTTTGTTCATGTACTTTTTGACTTTTCAAAAATTAGGTTGAATACAGGCCGGTTATGAGTTATTTTTGAGGATTTTGTCACAAACATCTAGCAATCCTGCCAGCTATAGTTATTATATTTACAAATTATAATAATTGAACATTTTTTCCATGTTAATATACTGTATGGTACAGTGATTATTAACTTACACATACATCTTTATGAAAATAACTTTATATTAAGTTATCGTCGATTAAATTTGAAATCTTATTGCCTTTATTAAAATATTAGCTGAAATATTTGGTGTAAAAAAGCACTCTGAGCTGGTTTTTGTCAGCTGTAATATTCAGTAAGAAATTTAAAAAAAACAACCCTACAGTACTCTAACAGCTCAGTGAAGAGGAGCTTCGGGCTAGCATGGCTCCTGCAGTTACTGTGTAATAACGTTAGTGTTAGTGAGTTTGGGCAGAACTGTCCAGATGAAATTGTGCTGACTGCATCTCAGATTAGATCACTCAGCTCCTAAACTCAACTAGAGGGAGAAAAATGGTGAAGGCCAAAGGAGGAAATTCGAATTAAGGCGGTGAAGACAGAATACATCCTACCTCTGTCTGCCGTTTGGATCCATAGCACACACACTTTTTTCTTCTTCCTCTTTAGTGAATGATCTGAAATTAATCTGAATTCGCTGTCAATTTTTTTTCCCCTCCTATTACGTCTATGAACAATACATGCTAATGAGTGAACAGATAATTAATTATATCATGTAGTTGCTAGTGGTACAAATCATGGTAGATAATCTGTCTCATGACATTTTGACGAAGTTAAACAAATAAAATGTAACTTTATATTTTATTACAAATTTGTGTAAGGGATGTTTATTTAACATTTATGGAAGGAGTCTCCAGTGTCAGTGCTTTGTAACAGTCAGAGGTAAAGCTGTAACTTTGAATTTTATGCCATGGCAAAGTCTTAGAAAGTACAACATCATTCTATAAAAAATAAAGTTTGTTTGTGTTGGAAAAATGCTGTGGTATAAGAAGAATAAAACACTTTACATTTGTAAATGTTCTTATTTCAAAATTGTAATGCATTATTAATGAGTATTTATAGCTCAGTGCCTACTTTATGGTACCCCGTGTGAGGACCTCCTCACTATTACATACTATAACAGAAAACCTAACAGTGATACGAAGCCCTGAATGTTAATACTACAAAGTTAGAGGCCTTTTCTTCTCTTCCACTTATAAAGTATCGTTATCATATTACCACACAGATGAGATTTTATGCGCTTATTGAATCACAGTGAGACTTTTCTGTTGTCCTTCATTATCCACTTAAACTGATGGTGAAGGCAAATATTGATTCACAGTGTGCGTGATGTGACAGAGGTCTCTCTCTCTCTCTCTCTCTCTCTCTCTCTCTGTCAGGTTCACACAGAGGCCAAGCACTTGTTTTTTTTTTTTTTTTTGCATAACAGCTCACTGTGGCAACAGAATCAATAGTGATGAGGCTCTCGCTTTTGCTTATTACGAGGCGATGCACAAAACACCCACTGACTCATCACATACATACATACACACTCACACACACACACACCACACCACACCAGGTTGATGTGTGTATATAGATAAAATATAAAGATGATGCAATAAGTGCAATAAAATGGAAAGAAAAAAAAAAAAGAATAATAATAACAATAAAAATTGATTAATTAATTAACACATGCCTTCACTCTGTGGTAATAATAAAATAAAACAAATAAATAAATAAATCTCACCCCACACACACACCCCCACACACACACACTTGTCAGTGTGTAAATACATTTGTAAACTTATTTCATAGATCTGGACTGAATTGATGGAAGTGACTCCATCTTTGTCTCTGGTTGCATGAGTGAGGCGTGTGTAAGGGATTGTTTCCTTTAATACTGCGACTCCCTCAGAAAGCTTTTCATCGTGAGACTTACGGATTCTAATCTAAATATTAGAAGTGTGCTGAAGGTCCCTTCCAGTTCAGTGTTACTCAGTAGCTGCTTGGATGTTCAGATCTGTTTTTGTAACAACTGTTTCTTTTTCTTTTTTTTTTTGTTTTTATTCATTTGTTTAGAAATGTGCTGTTGAAAGTCTTGTGTGCAACACGGCTGGTTCATTGCCACTTTTTCAGCAAATCTGATTATCATGAAAAAGTATTGCCATATTGACCACCCTCAGTACAAGTGTGTATGTGTGAGTATGTGCAAGCCCGTGTGTGTGCGTGTGTGCGTGCGTGCATGCGTGGGCGTGTGTGTGTGTACTTAGCCCTCGTTGTGTGTGTCTCGGCTCCTTGCTGAGCTGAAACTGATGGATTTCCTCCTCATTGCTGTGCAGTAATGAGGCCATGGCCTCTTGCCCTCCTTCCACTCTTCCTCTCCTCTTCACAGTCTCTTTTCTCTCTCTCTGTATTTTTCTTTGTCTCTGTCTCTCTTTCTATCTCTCCTTCTGCTTTTCTTCCCTCTCTGTTTCTGCTTCTTGTTTCTCTGGTTCATGTTGCCTCTTTCTTTCTCACTTCATTTCCTCTATCCCCCTCTTTCCCTTTTCCATCTTCCTTCTTCCTCTCATTCTCTCTCTAATATCCTTCCCTGTCTTTGCATTTTTGCAGACTTATGTTCTTCTCCACCTCATTTCTCCCTTTTTATTTTTTCTTTTCTACTCTACCTTCATTGTTTCTCTCCCTCTTTTTTCTGTTCTGATGGATGGAGTCATGATGCTGATGGAGGTGATCAGCAGGACGTCTGTAATGACACACACTCTGTGATCCACCCTGGGGCTTTTCCCCTTACATATTCTTCTGTCTCTCTTTTTTCCTGTTGAGTGTGTGTGAAAGAGAGACAGAAAGAAAGAGAGCGAGAGAGAGATTTGAAATATGCGGTTTTGCACTTTATGTGGATGAAACATTTTCTCCTCCTTGAGTTTGTCTTTATAAATTATTGTAATATTAGCCCATAACCTCCCAGCCTATTATTTCTTTATTTATCTTAAACACATTTTTTCACTACCATGAATTATTCAGTAACTACATGTCCTAAAACTAACAAACAAACAAAAAAAAGTTAATTCTGTAACTTCTACAAGTATTTTAAAGGTTCTTTGGTTGTCTCTCTGACAGAATTTTGCACACACTAGATTGAATATATATTTTTCGTGGTCTGAAAGCCATTTTAATAAAGGCTTATATTGAGACAAATGTAAAAATGTAAACAAATAGTTTTGACCATAAACAAGTAGTTTTCATTTAGAACTTAGGAAAAGCACTGAATAGTTATTTCACAGTGTTGATGTATTCATCATTATTCTAAAATAGTAGAAAATAAAAAGTAGAAAACTCCTATTTTCTCCCCAATTTGGTCACCTGCTGAATTCCAACTTACCATTTTTTCCCCTATCATACGACAGCTACCAGCTGTGGTGGGTGAAGGTTAACACGTACTTCCTCCAAGACATGTGAACCGAGCCAACTGTGTCATTTCAAACTGCTGCTCGTGCTGCATCACAGGGCAGTGTAACACACTCAGAGGAAAATACTATCTACCCTCTTCTGCATACATGAGCTCACAGGAGTTAAAGATTGCCTAGTATCACTAAGATTGACAGGGGACAGAGAGTATGCCCCTCCCACCCAGGGGGGATGCACAGCAATCTTTTGCAAATATGGCTCTCTTGGCATCATCGGGATTCAAACTTGCGATCTCCCAATGATAGGGCAAACACATTTCTGTTGTGCCTCTTGGGAACCAGCATCCAGACTTTTGAATGGTTGTATATGCTGTACCCTGTAAGTGTGTGTTTCCAAGTAGAGCCCTTTTTAAATGCTAAGAAAGAGACTCACAATCCAAAAATTTAATAAAATCCAAAATAACTGAGCATTGCAAAAAGCTGAATTTAATATGAGACAGAGTTACAGAAATACATCGGTTAGACTATTGTCTGGAAACAATTTGTACTCTTGCTATTTTGGACTCTATTCAATTTTCAAGTGCACGTTCAATCATTCTTCATTCATTGAGTTTTTATTCAAAGAAACATTACCAAACCCATGCACAAAGCTTTCAGGGCCATCAGCTTGGCCTCATCCTCTCATTATGCTACCATAATAACATTTCTCAGTCAAAACACTTGAATTGTGATTGAATTGTGTTACATTTTTGAAGTTATATTCAGTTTTATATGTACAGACGCAGATTTCTGGCTAGTTGCAGTTTCTTATAATTAGCTGAACTCCACATCACACTGTTCAGATGAAGTGAAGAGGCGTGTAGGACTCAGTAAAAGGAGGGGAGCTTTATTTAGTGTAACACAGGGCTGTTGGCGTTTATATACACGATTATTCTGCAAGGCTGCGTACATACGGAACTGATCGCAGTGGCACTAAAAACACAGGTTTGAAACAAGAATCAGCATTTTTTCCCATTTTTTTTTCATTTGCTTTTTTCCCTTTTTTGGTACAAAAATGGTACAAACAACGATACAAAATATTTGTGCTGTCGACAGTTTACAAAAAAGTCATTTCCAACTCCATAACTGTGCAATGACTGTGTTCTTTTTTTAGTTAGTTATTTCATATATATATATTTATATATATACTTTGTCTCCTTCAGTATTGTGAGTATAATACACTCCAGAACACTGTCTGGACCAAAAAAGAAACCAACAAAAAGAAAAAAAAAAGAAAAAAAGAAAAGAACAACCACGTTCATGCGGGTCGCTTCGATTCTTCAGTATATTTGATACGTAATTGTCTTGTCCATTAGAAAAAGACACATGCAAAAAAAAAAAAAGTCCAATGTTGCCTAATTTGTTCAGCTTCAAGCAGTTAATACACATATATACACAGAGACGAGGGGGAGAGTCTCTCCCGTCTGATGAGTTTCCACTCTTTTTAGTTTAAAACACGTCTAATTACACGCCTCCCTAAAAAGCACGTAGGACCCTCTGAAACCTGATATAACAAAATCCAGAAAGAACGAGTGGATGCAAAAAAAAAAAACCAAGACACAATTTCAGTTCCGAATAATACATTAACAAACATAGGAACAAAGCAAAGAGACCTGAAATCATCGTTTCACTTCCTGTAGCGTCCAAAAGTCATAGTGCACTAACAAAAACTGTTTAAGGTGATATTTCTCAGATAAGAATCCATCTACAAGCTTATTTAAGGTGATTAATAATGTGCATTAGTTTGCACACATCTGCAAAATGAAAGGGAAGGGCAGAAAGAGAATGCATAAAATACAACCTCAGCCTCATACACACTCTGATTGTGTGTGTATTTTCTCTGATTATATTGTTTTGGAGATCCACAGCATATTAGAAACATCATTAATCTTCCTGCCTGTCTGCTGTATATACACCACCCTCTTTCTTCCTATCAGAAACATTGCGTTTATTTATTCACTGCCATGCTTACATCTTCACATTTGCGGTAATTAAATCCCTCTTGATGCTCAGTTTGTTTGTTTTGTAGCAGTTTTGTGTGTTATTGGCTTTGTTGTGACGGAGTACAGACCTGCGCTGCTGTTATTAGCTGTGTGTGTTTATATAGGAAAAATGCCATGTATTTTTAATGCACATTCTCCATATTAAAAAGTAATAAACGTCACACACAAAGCAAAAACTCGCTTTCATTTGAAAGGATGACGTCCTGCTTCAGATAAACAAAGACAGATTGTATTCAGAGAATAAGGATAAAACTGAGCGTGCTCAAGTCTGTTTCTGTAGCTTTACTGCTTGTGCAAATTTCAGCCCAACCCTGACCCTAACCTTCAACCCTTAACCCCAAGCTTTTAATACTAGCACTAACCTAAACTTTAACCCTATCCCTAGGCCCAAAGCTTTAACCATAGCCCTAACCCTGAACCTTTAACCCAAGCACTAACTCTGAACATTTAACTCTAACCCTAACACCAAACCTTTAACTCTATCCCTAACCCCAAACCTTTAACTCTATCCCTAACCCTAAACCTTTAACCCAAGCCCTAACTCTGAACATTTAACTCTAGCTATAAACCCCAAACCTTTAAGCCTAGCTCTAACCCCAAACCTTTAACCCTAGCCCTAACCCCAAACATTTAACGCTAGCTCTAACCCCAAACCTACAACACTAACCCAAACCTTACCTTTAATGCTAGCCCTAACCTAATGCTAGACCTAATCTAACCTTTAACCCTAGCTCTAACCCCAAACCTTTAAAATTAATCCTAACCCCAAATCACGGTAAGAGCCACACCTGATTTCACTTTTTTAATCAGTTCACCTTAGTCTCCAATCAACTATCAACTGTGCATCAACAAGTTGGCTATAACTGCTAGCCTGCAGCCACACCAGCCCTTTGCAGTTAAGACCAAAGACCCCTGATTTAAATAATGAAACAAATAGTTAAATTATGTTCATAAATTAACTTTTATTTGCAAAGAGTTGCAAAATGCTTGAGTTGTTCTAACAATGTTCTAACCCAATGCTAACCCAACCCTAAGTCCTATAGCCAACCTCAGCCTTAAGCACCTTGGATCAAAGTCCATGAAAATGTGCATAACAGAGTGGAATCCTGTATAGGTCAGAACATTAACATTTAAATATACTGTACATGGGCTAATATGCTTTTAGTGACGTTAATTCAGTTTGTAATCACAGTGTTGTGTGTGTAGATCTGTAACAATGAGTGACAGGCAGTGGCGCTTAAGAGAACATGGCCTTCTCATTTAGCAAAGATTTCTTCAAATATCCTCTTCAAATCCTCTAAGGAAGGAATTGTTTCGTGAGGATGAGATACCCTAGCTCCACCCTGACCCTGTCACCTGATTACTGTTATTAGTTGCATTATAGTCCTGTTAATCACCTGTTAGTTGCCAGATTGGAAGGCAAGATGGCCGACTCTGTGGCGTTATGGCAGTTCAGAAGTGCACTGTATGCACACAAGATATTATAGATTTCAGGTTTATACGAGGATTACACACACAGCTGAACACTGCATCTGTCTCGGTGCTAAATTACACATTCTTGGATAATAAGATCAGCTGAGAAAAATGTATTTTGTTGTTGATAAGTAATGAAATAAACAGTAGTGCACTTGGACTTTTGGTCTCGTGTATATCTGAGATGCGTTTTACTAATAAAACATATTTGAATGAGACTACCTCTCCTGACGAATGTGAAACTTTTTTGATTTGAATTTATAGTGCGATCAGTTCTTCGTTGTGTTCTCAACTCTCAGTTTTTTTAAAATCATTTTTATTCATTATATTTGTACAAAAAAACCCATGAAAATGTGTAAGTGAGTGCAGTAATGATGTATTCAGCGTTTAGATGATGGCCATAGGCTTTAAATTCCTCAGTGACACCACACTCACATGGCTTTTGACTTGGTGTCTTGAAGATATCAACAAAGCTTGAACTATTAACTAAAAAGTGGAAAAATAAAAGACAAGACTCTTTACACAATGGTCCATTAAAATGAGTGCTTAAAAAAAAGCTTATATACAACATTTACGTATGTAAAACCAAAGCAGGGCTTCTGTAGCATAGCTGTCGATTTGTTTCTGTGAATAAAAGGAATGAACATTAAATCTGACGAGGCCTCGTAAACCTGCATCACACACACAACGAATCACAGACTTTCTAAAAAAAAAAAAAAAAAAAAAAAAAAAAAAAAAAAAAAAAAAAAAAAAAAAAAAAAATTGTTTCTCAAAAACTGCACAGGATTTTTTAACAAAGCTCACAGATTTGCAATAGCGCTCGACTTGAACATTTTAAACCACTTTTAAAATACACAGTGTCTAATGTTAGCTAGTTTCTTACTGTATTCTGTTTTTCTTTGTCATGTTTTCGGAAGTAAATGCTACTTCTCGGCAAAGTCTCAATTTTAGTGTGGGAAATTCAGTAGAAGGGGCGGAGCTACCAGAGAGTACTTTATTTGAAGAGAGAGTTATTTTATTTGAAAATGGCTTACGCTACAGTGTAAAATTAGTTTCTTCCCGCAAAGGCTATTCTGGTGTCTTGTTGATATGAGATACCACACAATGATCTGTTATTTCTGACTAAAACTTTAGTGTTCGATATGAGATACTGTCAAACGTACTAGACAGTCGAGTACACATTGTATAGTGTAAGAATATAGTGCATAGTGAGTGCATAAGTTGCCGTCATAGAAGCCTTCCTGTCTCATGCCTTTCCAGTTTGCCTCCCTTCCGCCTCCACCTCCACTCCACTCCACCCTGACCACACCCTCTGATCATTGATACCATCTACTCCTCATGAACCTCACTGTAGTCCTGTTAGGCTGCTTTCACATTTGACAGTGCTGCCACTGATGTGTGGTTTTTTTTTTTTTGTTTTTTTTTTTACAGTGGATCAAAAAAGCTTCAAAAATGCGCCAAGTGACATCAAGGACTTTTTTTGTACCTCCCGTTATGCAAGAGGGTAGTCAAGAGAGAAAAACCAACATGGAACATGGACAGAATGCCAGTGAAAAACGAATCTAGTTAGTGAATGAATATGAGAAGATTTATGATATGTTGAATCAAAAATATTTCATTGCTAATATTCCAACATTGCAATATAACTAAAAGTAACGATGTGTGTAATGATAAGCAATTCTTTTCTGCTGGCAAGACTACAGCTAAGACAAACAACCTCCTCATCATCAGAGTTTTTATTTCACATGCATTACTGATAATAATAAATCTAATCTAGAGAGCAAGCTAGGCTAGTTTGTTAGCCGATACTAGCTAGGATTGGTAAGAGTGTTTCTACAGTGAGGTGCTTTTTTCATATCTGGCCAGCACTTTTACGAGTTGTCCACTTCCTTGTTTACTTCCTGTTTCTTGGGTTTCCTCTCTACTTGATCCTTGATCACGCACTCTGATGAATATTAGCTCCTGTATCTTAATATTCTTGATAACACTCTTTCCTATTACTGTATACTTATACTGTAAATTCCTGTTTCATTGTTTATTTCCCTAGTCCTTCGAGTTTCTAACACTAGTTACCTAGTTCTACTAATTCTTAGTTCCCTACTTTTCTAAGCGTGTTTGAATTATGCATAATGACTGTCCAAGATAAACAGATTTTATGTTATAATAAAACCCAGAACGTTTTTTAAGGTTGCCCTCGGGATGCTGCTTTGTATGAAAGCTGAGTAATTTAGTATGAACCAAAGACCTCAACAGGATTTTAGAAGAATTATAAAAAACCTAATCAGGACATTTTATTGAGCCAATCATTTTGATACTGGATTGTGTTTTACGCCACCAATTGTGACTAATCATTAAACTCTCTCCTCATTTTGTATGCAAAAAAGCAAACTCCAAACACATTTCCTTTAATATAAATGAAATTCGGCAGTTGTTATCAAGCTTCTTACCGTTTACCCTTACTTTACAGTTAATTTTAACAAGCTTACAGTAAAATTATGAGCAACTTGAATAACCTTCTGGACTCAATTCTTCCTTTTGTGACCCTGATGGGAGCTTCAGCATAATTTGAACACCAGCATAGTGTGAAACATCAAACATCAAACTACATTTATTATCTATACAGAATATTTTATTGTGAATACTTCCTCAGTACGTTCAAAAGATGGAGATTCTTCATGAACGCCCAAATGATTTGGTTATAAATGTGTCAAATATCTATGAATAAACTACTCAACAGTGCAGTGATACAGAGTGGGTGAGAGTGTTGTGCTGATGTGATGAATGAACACTCACACTTGCTATTCAACCCCTCCCCCCCTTTTTGCCTCATAAAATGGGAATCCAGGAACTTTTGGCCCATGGCTTACAGTGAGTGATAGTTTAATCCTCTGGTGACATACATGCAATTTGGCCTCATTAATTTCTTATTATATGCTTTTGAAGATGAGTAATAAATTTACGCTGCTTAAATAAGTGTCAGTTGCATCTATAGAGAGCTTGTTGAGCTTGTGAAGACTCAGACTCAGTTTTTACCCCAATTTTCAAAATATTTTCTCATCCAGCATTTTTGAAAATATCTCCGTCCACATGTAAATGGAAAAACAATTTTGAGAGCTTTGTTTTCAGTGAGCCAAAATACTGTTTTTATGTGAACAGGAGGCCAAAAAAATATACCCGTGGACAGAGCCTCATTGAAGAGCAAACATGGAAATGAAACCCTAACCCTAGCCCTTCAAGGCATTACATTTTCATATCACAATAACAACGATATAAGGTTTACAACTTAATGATATAATATGTTTACGTTTCACTATTCTCAGTAGAGAAGAGAATTAGAGAGTTTAGTTTCTCAAACTTTCCTGCGTTCTCTGAGATTTGCTGCCACATAGGATTCTGCATTTTTAACCTGTCCAAAAAGAAGGAACCTTAGAAGAACCTTAGAAGAACCTTAGAAGTTGTCCATATGCTGCCTTCTGAATGGGACAATCTTTAGCTCAGGAGCACAAATCCTGCCCGAAAATGTTGCCTACCCAGACAGCCTCCTCCAGGGTAGTGATATTTTTAAAATCACGCTAAAAATATCACGGTATGTCATATAAGCAATTATCGGTACTACCAAATTTGGACCCACGATTAAACCTCATGGTTTGATAATGTTTCTGCCGAGCTCTCCGTAACTGTCTCCTCAATAGCATGTGAGACTGTGCAGTCTAATTTATTTTGTCGAAAACGAAATATCTGATGTACTGTGTACTATTCAGTGACGCAAATCTGACACACATTGTTTAACGTATGTAAGCTTCCTGTCACGGAGCTACAAGCCAAAAGCCTCAACATTCTTGCAGGAGAATTATGAGGAACTTGAATATGGCCGGTCAGCTGTAGGAGTGTGTGTTGATGTCAGGTGTAGGTCTGGACAGAAGACCAATCCTGAGAGAAATCCAAGAACTACGCACCACTAAAGGCACTTCTTAAACAACGATAACGACAACGACGACAACGACGACAGTGCTCCTCTTCTCGAAAGAATTCAAGTTCAGAGAAAGAAAAAGAATGGCTTGTTCAGACCATTTTTAAGAGTAGAATGCCTACCTTGTCTTTTTTTTTTTTACTCTTTTCTCTTTTTTATGCGCTGTCTCAATACTAGCAGGAAGTTTCGCCTGCAGACGGTTGCATCAACCAAAATGCAGGATTCTTCAGAAAAAAATAATGCGCACAAAGCGTGAATACAGCTGGACTACTAAAAAAAAAAAAAAAACTAAACAAAAAACAACAAACTGATAAAAACATAATTAAAGGAAAAAGCAGGTCCACTATATCGCTGTCTCTCTCTGTACAAGTCTCTCTGGAGCTGGCCAAGCGATTGGTAGGTGGGTGTGTTTTTCACAGAGAGAGAGAGGCCCATGATTGGTCGTCGCCGCAGGTCAGGTGACGTGGGAGGAGCCTTTAAGGGACTGCCCCTTTCCATTCTAGTCGTCTCCACCCCCGTACATGTCGGCGAGTTTTTTGAATCGCGGTCCCCAGTCGTTGAGGTAGTCGTAGTCTTGCTCTCCGCTGCTGGAGGTGTTGAGTGAGCTGACCGACCCGGCCGTGGATCCGCTGCCCTCGTAATCAAATACTAGCAGCGAATCGTATGGTGGGGCTGTCGGGTCATTATCCGCTGCTCTCAGACCCTGCAGTAAACGACAGAAAAAGTTCAAATAGCAGCAGCATCTCCCCCCAAGTAGAATATTAGCATTTCGGCCATCATTAGTCTGAATTAAAGTGATTAGATTGATTAACATAGTAAGATCTTTGGTTTGAGACACAGAAACAGTTGTTGGCCAATAAAATGGCTGCAAAATCAAATCCAGCTGCATAAATGGATTTGGCCAAATCTTTCTCACAGGCATAGAGATAAAAAGTGAGGTTCTGAAAGCAAAAATGTAATTTGTGATAGCTGTAGTGAATGTGATTATTAGCAATGATGTATAAACCTTCCAAGTCTGAGATTGGTAAATGATGGTATGCGCTCCTGTAGAAGCCATAAATCAGTCTGAAATCATTTTTTTCCCCTTAAGTCCCGGGGAGGTACTACATCACCCACAATATTAAAGCAAAATGTCTCTATAACCATGGAAATCAAGCTTAGTTCTGGAAGTCTCCAAGGCAAAGGACCATGACAGTGACACTACAATGCAACTCGCTAAGCCCCTAGAGCTAAATTTTAGAACTTACTCATGAATTAACAAATATTGGAGAATAACAACCTAGAACAACAAACTATAATGGTATAAAACTGTACAGCACTGAGTTACTAAAAGTTCGCATGTACAAAAACATGCACAGTTGATAACCAGTGTCAAAATAGCATGTCTTTTGTTTGCCTTAATAAAGGCAAAGGTGCAAATGGTGCAAAAGAACAGGGTGGCATCTATGCAAATACATTATTTAGCAGATGAAGAGTGAGCTACCACAGCCTGAAAGTCAATTCAGGAACAGCGATTGCGTGTGCAACATAATATCACCAAAGGGCAGGTACTAAGACAGGTGCCCTTAAAAAGGCCAGATAACGACAAAATGACACCATTTACTTTAACCTTAGTATCACAGTATCTTTTTTACTATTAAAAAGTGTCATAAGATTGGTTTAAAGATTTAAACACTTTTTTTTCCCCTGAAAGGTTTATAGAGGTGAAAATGGGAGAGAAACTTCCAGAATCAGTGTTGTTAAAAAAGTAAGAGGTCACGACTCAGCTCCAACACATATCTGATTTATATTTCACTAACTTGAAAAAGCTTGTTCTGGGTTGGTCAAACATCTTATTAAGAGAAAGCTGTGTCACTACAAACTAGAATTGTTTAATTTTTTTTAAGTCATAAATAAACCAGACAATATTAGAAAAGGAATTGAGAATTCAATACTGCACTGAAAAAATGGCACTCAAAATGGCTAGCATGGCCTGCAATAAAACCATCAGGAATCTTTTACATGATGCTTTCTAGTTCCCCTGCTTGGTTTCTTTATTAGGTTTTATCCTCCTATTGGAATATTTGGATGCATTTTAAACTAATCAGACAGAAATTCAGTTCCTTCAATTCAGTTTCAGTCAGTGTACCTCATTGATGAAATCTCCAATGTCCCCAGGGTGGGGCACCATGGGCCGTAGCGGGTACTGAGACTCGGGCACCACGGGCCTCTCGTCCACCCGTCGGACACCTGGGGGTTTACCCATGATGTGCTCCAGGGAGTCGGGCTGCTGCAGCTGACTCAGGTCATAGTCCTGCAGATTAGCACACAGATATGCTAAAGACAAACCCACACAACACTAGCAAGATTATGCCACAGTCATAATAAAGACATGCATCAAAGCTAATATAGTCACATTAGCCAACAACTGTAATTAGGACACAAGAAGCGTGTAGCAAGAACATCTGCAGCTAATATCCAGCTGGACTAGCTCCTTCCCTCAGGCCAGGTAGAGTGGTAGTAATGGCTTTATTTGGCTATATACCTTATGTGAAGTAAGTGAGGATTTTAGCACTTAATGACCTCAAAATAAACTAGCAGTTTTCTGGCAGTGTTGATCATTAAATTCTTAGCTACCCAATCTGGTCCAGATAATGTTATAAATAAGAAAAGCCAGTGAATTTGGCTGCTCACGGGCTAATAAAACTGTGAATTGAATACATAAGACAACAAGGTCCACACAGCCAATTCAGCCACAAGTGAATCACTATTGAATTAAGTGTATGTCTAGAATCAGAGCTCCAGTCACCTGGTCCTCTTCTCCTCCTCCTTCCTCGTCATATTTGAGGATGTTGTCTCTGACATCATCCTCAGGGTCAATCAGCAGCTGTTTGGTCTGCCTCTCCTTCTCTTTCCTCTTCATCCATACCACAAAGAGCAAAACCATGCCTGCAATACAGAAATCACACATGGCCAGAGTAAAAAATTAATAGACTTTGTAGACATAGTAGACACCGCCACAAAGCAGCTTTACAGAAATCCAAATGTAGATTTAGATCCTTAATGAAAAAGCCAGAAGCGACAGTGGTGGCGAAGAACTCCCTGAGGAAGAAACCTCATGAGGAAGAACAACATGATGAAGAAACCTTGAGAGGAACTGTTACCCCATCATCTTCTGGATCACACCGAATTGTAGGATTATATGTCTTTAAAGCATACAGGTGTAGAAGAGTAAGCAGTACTAAGTGTGTTGAAATGATGTTCTGTAGGAGCAGACAGTGAATAAGTATCCTGGATAAGCACAGGGCAGTCTTTATGATTACAGCAGAAGTTCTTAGAAAGTTGTGAGGGGAACGTTTGAGAATGTTCTCTACTCGTTAGCTACATTTCCAAGCATCTGAAACAATCAATAAATAATCCAACTGATGTCTCAGATGGAGTAAAAAAACCTCCAGTGTGCCCCACCGAAGTCAGAATAAAGGAAACCAATTGAGGCTAATCTGAATTGTTTTCGAGTCAAACAAGGTGTGGAATCTATATCTGAATTCAATTTCTTGCAAAAGCTGATGGTGTTCAGTGGTGCATGCTGGCGTTTCATGTTGTTAAACGATAAATGCTGGTGTTGAATGGAGAATGCTGGTGTTTTATGGTGTTTGAATGAATGCTGATGCGTGATGGTGAATGTTGGTGTTAGATGGTAACTGTTGGCATTTGCTAGTGTTTTTAGATAATATTGGTATTTGAAGGATAATGGTGTTTGTGAAAGTTGGTGTCTTGTGGATAATGTTGGTGTTTGCTGGAGAGTGGTAGTGTGAACTGGAGAATATTGGTCATTGATGGAAATGGTATTTGGTAAGTGTTTTATAGAGGATATTGGTGTTCAAAGGATTATGGTGTTTTATGGAGGATATTAGTGTTTGATGGTGTTTAAAAGATAGTGTTGGTATTTGATGGTGAAAGTATGTGTTAGCATTTGATGGCGATTGGTGTTTGAAGGTTAATAGTGGTTGATGGTGAATGTTGGTGTTTGGTGGAAAGTTGGTGTTTGATAGTTAGTGCTGATGTTTATTGGAGAATGCTGGTCATGGATGGAAAATGGTGTGTGTTGGAGAATGATGGTATTTAACTCAGAATGCTGATATTTGAGAGAGAATGTTGGGCTTACTTTTGTATTTGGTATTTGTTGGTGTTTGATGGTGTTTGTTGATGTTTGATAAGGAAAGCTGGAGTTTGTGAAATTTGATAAAGAATAACGTATTGTTTTGGTGAATGTTTGGTGAAAGCCCAGAGTGTACTGGGGAATTTTGACATTTGAGGGTATGCATTGGTGTGTGATGGTGTTTTTTGGTGTTTAGCTGATGTTTCGAGCATCTGTGTGCTCAGGGCTTACATTTGCTATTATCCCAATGCATACATCACAGCTACAGTATCTTGAACATATTACAAAATATTCTATGCAACTCCAAGCTTCATTGCTGTATATAATTCACACACAAAATCCACTCCCATACTGAAATATCTTCCCCTTGGAGATGAACGTGATGTTCCAGCCAGTGCTAGGTAAATGTTTTATAGATATGTCCAGATGAGCAGCTCTCCGATGTACGGGGAAGAGGAAGTCTCTCACCTCTTCACCACCTGCCAAAATTTTCAGTACTGCATGCCTCAGGGCTAAGAAAGTCTGGCCTTGTGTTTGTTTCGAGTAGCAGAGTTTTAACCCCAGGGTGAAAAAAACAAGCTGGAGGTGCGAGTGAGGTTCAGCTACAGTTAATTATACCACGAACTGGAGTGCAGAAGAAATACAATTCAGTGTTAGAGTAGATGTGTTATTAAAAGAAAAAAGGGATAAAGAAATAATGGCTTCTCCAGGTTGTATTTCATGCCAGGATGTGCTGATTTACTCTTTAGCCTCTGGCATTTTGGTTATAGAGAGTATTTTCTGAAGAAAGCAGATGTACAATTTGTACTTATTTCTTCAAAGCTATCAAATTCAAATATCCTCTCAAAACAGTTTGCTCTGAAAGGGGGATGTAACTGAATACGAATTCATTATTCAGAATGAACAGATAACATGTTTTAAACAGATACAAATACAGATATAAATAGGAGGCTCACTATTTGGTTGTGTGTTTTTTTTTTTCCAGAAAGCTTCCCAGAAAGGTTCACATGGCATCTGGTTGAGACTAGAGGTGTGCATCAGAATTGGGATCCAGCGGGTTGGTGTCAACACCATCAGACAACACGAAAGTCATGTGAACGGGAGTTTTTTTTTTACTTTCATGCGGATGAGTGATCAGACAAGAAGCTTGTGGGTGCAAGTGAGTGGTCAGGTATGACGCACACAGGAAAAAAGACCATACTCATTAACATGAACTTGAATTGCTGTGTAACGCATTTTACAGCTTTCATTCATTCATGCTTAGTAACTGCCTGGTCAGGGTCATGGTGGTTTAATAATTGGCTACTAGTTTATGGTTTAGGAAATAGACCCCATTTTCATTAGAAAATGCAGGCAAGTACAAACAAAAATAATAACTGTGTGAAGGGGAATTAAAAAACAGTCCTGCACACTAAATTCATCATCAGGCACTGGCGATGATGAAGCACTGATTTAGGCATTTCTACCTCTGGGTTTCTTCCAGTGGTTTCCAATGTTTCTAGGGACATAGTGGTAAGGCTCATATTTAATAAAAAAAAAAGAGGTTTTGTACTGGTTTACAAGCAGTGGTAGCTCAGTTGTTAAACTCCTGCTTTAGTAACTGGAATGTTGTAAGAAATATTTAACTCTCTGTAGTGAATACTGTATTTTTATGTTGAATCGGTTATTGTGAATAATATATTGTGGGTTCAAGATCTTTTGATATAAACTACAAACTATCGCAAACCCTTACAGCAGAGGCTGGGGCAGATGTCATATCTAAGATTTATTCTACTATAATGAGGCATTGATTTTTAGCAGCTAGCTTTGCACTTGCTTGTTATTTCTGATCAGAAAATCAGAACTGCACTGGATGGAGTCAGAATGTCCAACACAGAAGAATTATCGAAAATTTTCAATTGTGATTCACCCAGTCATTGACCTTGGTGAAACTCCAACACTGCTATAGTAGATTGTCCCACAATGTGGGGCATTCAAGATAGATGAGATGCTTCTATTGTGTGAGTCAGTTTCATGAATCATATAACAAAGATGAGCCCATCAGTAGAATCAAGCCCATCGGCCCAGAGTTGAACAGAGTTTGGTGATTTTTCTTCTCATCAGCTCATGAATAGCTACGTGACTAGGGAAATCTTCTGTTCTGGATTCTGGCTATACATAACCAGAACCTTACAGCACTAATGGTAACATGACCTAGAAGTGACACTGAACTGGCTATAACAATCTCTGTGTAAATTACAGCTATATAAATATATGGAAGTTTTCCACCATTTAGTAGAACTGATCCCAAGATAAGTTCTTCATGATATAATAAGTCCAGTTGCCTTGGTTTACTAGTACTATACAACCCGAAATCAACTAAATTTGAAAACTTATTAGAGTTACTCACTAAGAAGGATGATGATGCAGATAAGGATGGCGATGATGGCGCCAGTGCCCAGGCCCGCCGCTGCTACAGCACCGAGCGCAGTGCAGTCGCCATGTTCATCACACGGACACACCTTCACCTTAATGACCGAGCGATTGGAGAGTGGCGGGTTTCCAGAGTCTGACACAGAAATGGGAACCTCATACACACCCGACTCCAGGAACTGGATCCTTAGACTCAGACGGGCATAGTCTCCTGCAGACGGGATGAAATTTGGTTAGGATTTACTTTAGGAGTTGGGATTAGAGGTTTATGGTATGATGAGTACAAATAAGTATCTTAAGGGTTAAGGTTCATTTGCAGAGGTTGGGTTATGGGCTAAGGTTAAAAGTAGGAAATGATGGTTTATTGAATTTGGAGTTGGGGCTAGCATTAGGGGTTGGAGATGTAATTTTACAGATATAGGTTGCAGTTAAGGGTAATAGTTAGAGGATTAAAGTTGTATTTAGTGATTGGGATTAGAGGTTTGGAGTTAGGGTATGTGGTTATAGATCTTGGAGTTCAGGTTATTCTGTAGAGCTTTGGTTATGGATTAAGGTTATGAGTTGAAAATAAGGGCTAAGTGAGTTGGAGATTAGGGTTCAGTTTAGATTAGTTTGGATTAGTTATTAAGGGTTTTAAATTGTGATCAAGGGTTGAGAGAGTGGTTAGTTGTTTAGGGGCTTAGGGGTTCAAAGATTGGTACTAGGGTTTAGGGGTTGGGTTTGAGGAGTGGGGGTTAGAATACAGGTTAATGCTTTGGAGTTTGGATTTTGTGGTTGGATTTAGGATTTGGATTTAGCATATGGTTAAGGGTTTGATTTTAGAGATTGGGGTTCAGGAGTAGTTATTTTGAGATTAGGGTGACTTTTGTAGGCTACTGTACCAAATAAAAAGGACCACAACAGATTACCATGAAAGACCTGAGTGATGTGAGGTAGCAAGCTACTTTTCTGGCGCTACATTTTCCGGGTTCTTTTGCATTTCTCACCATTGATTCGGGAGACAGTCCAGTTGCGACGGATGATGGAGGGGTGAAGAGGCAGCTCGAAGACGAAGGGACCGACATTGGGATCAGTGTCTGCATCCACAGCCGTGATGTTGATAGAGTTCATATGGGATCTTTCACAGATCTGAGCATCGTGAGGAACGAGTGATGGAGCGTTATCGTTCACGTCTATGAGAAATATCTGCAGCGTTCCTGTGCTACTGGCTGGAGGAGAGCCTGAGAAATGAAAAAAGAAAAAGAGTGAGTAAGAAACAGCTCAGAATTATGAGCATATGAAAATTAATGAAGAGAGAGCTATAAATTACAGAAAAAACTCTCATTGCCAGTGAAATAAGCTCATGTTCCTTTCATTAGATTACTTACATGTAGAGATCAGGGTTAGACAGAATACTTAATCACAAGACTACTGAAATGGCTGAGTACACTGAGTACACACAGTAATTTAATTACTAGAGCTGAGAAATAGAAAAAGGAGAATAAAAAAGCTATAAACTCTGCCTATGTGTTCATTAGCCTCTAGCTTTACTTAAAACACTGCTAGGGCCTTTCTATTAAATACTAAAATACAGAAAATATCTGTAACTCATCTTAAATTTAACCTATGTATGCCTCTACCTAAGCTCAAACCTAACCGAAAACAATTACAATAAGCACTAAACACAAACAGTAAATTCAACCCATTGCCCCAAAATTAGTTTTCTATTAACTTCACTTTGTGCTTATGAGCTTTGGCCATTATGGCCATCCTTGATGCTGATGTAAGAAGAAGGAGAAGTGTCAGCTAAACAAAGAACATCTTTTAATAGTCACCAAGAAACCTAAAAAAACAAAAGAGGCATTAAAAAATGTTGGAATGGCACATTTTTTCATGCTCCAACATCTGAAGACTCCCATAAGCATATTGATAGCTTCACATTTCCATATTTTGCACCTCTTTGGCTCTGTGTTGGAATGTATGATCAGTTCCCTCGACGGTCAATTTAAACTGGAGGTAGGATACTGAGTTTCATCCATCATTTCCTGATTGCCCTAAGTGTTTAAAAATTTAGGTATTTTGGCCAGGAATTTTCTCAGGGGTGGAGAGTGAGTGAAAAACACTGACATTGCCAATCTGGGTGGAAGTAAAATCCCTGGCTAGTACCTATGAAGAACGGAATTTCCTCAGCAACCCATATAAAGCTAATGCTGTCCAAATAGCGCATTAAACAGATTTGTTGAATGGCAGTTGTGTAAAGTTTGCACTTATTAAGCCTACTCAGGAGGCAGTTTTTACATGGGTTGCTGGGGTAATCAAATCCTTTACAGGTGCTACTTGGCCATTTCTATTCTATTTAGATTGGAAGAGTGGTTTCTCTCCCTCCCGTCACACTCTTAGAAATAAAGGCACCAAACTGTACTTTTCCATTTTGACCTGTAGTATGTATCTTTTACGTGGGAAGGTACAGGTGTTGAATCTTTAATTAGCTTGTAAAGCAAAGCTTTAAAGATACATCAGTGAATGGTGAATGAGGAAAGGTAAAAGTAAAGGAAAAGTAAGGTGTGGTATCTTTGATATCTCAGAGTGCATCCGTGAGAAATTTCCCACCCAAAACACCTACTGTTCTTTGCTAAACTATCATTTCAGTCCCGTCTTCCTGTCTGGAAAACAGAAGTAAAATCAGGAACTCCACCATGGAGGAAATGCTGCTCAGTATTCAGGAGAGTGAGACCTCTGGTGGTTGGGATCCTCCGGGAAAACTAACACCATCCATACAGGGCTATCATGCAGTTATTTCCAGAAACTCAGCAAAAGTTGGAATCTAAGGTATTAAACACTTAGGAACTGGAGGGGAAGCTGAGAAGACAGAAGGATGAAAAAAATAAGAGAAATATAGAGACAGCGGGAGAGAAGAGTCTGTGTGTGGGTGTAGCAGTTGTTTCTGTGTCAGAGTGTCCACTGAGGCTGCTATTATCGGCTGCCAGTGTGGAATTAACCAAACCCTTTCAGACATCTGTCTCCATTAGTGGACACACACACGCACGCGCTCACACAACTGATAATGCTAAAATCTGGCCTTCTGAGGTAGTACACAGACCGTCTCCAAAATTGGACAGACAAAATTGAAGAGACAAAACTGGAGCGTGGGCAAGGATGGAAGTGGAGACACACTTAAACACACACCCTTGTGGTCTTAGGGTGCTTTCACATATGCGGCTGTTAAACCTACTTGTTTTTTGCTAAAGTCTTACTGAGACCGTCTGAATGAACCCTGGTATGACTCGATTGTACTGAGAACACGATTTGACCCAACTGCAGGAAGTGAACCAAACACAATGTATACATAGTACAGACCTAGATTGCTGCAAAACATACAGTGGGCTCTAGATACAGTTCAAATAGTTACTATTTACACAATTATTTATTTAGCACCCTCTCTGTGTTCTTTACGCTTGGGTATTTTTTTGTCATTTTTACAGGCGCTTGCTGTAAACACCCAAGCATAAAGGCTTTGGTAACATTGTCAATTGTCACAGTATTTCTGACCAATGAAAAAAGAGTCTTCAGGTGTGTTTTCAGCTCCTGTCTTTCTCACATGACCTTGCATTTTAGTTCAAAAATCAAACCATAAAGCAAAGGAACCAAAATGATCAGTTTCAGTTTGATTCAGACTCGGCAAGCATAGTGGTAAGTGAGAAACTCCCAAAATTATTGCTATGCTGCAAATATTACATTTATGTAATTAAATAATTACTGGGGAGGAAAAAGAAAGAAAGAGAGAGAGAGAGAAAGAAAGAAACTAGCTAGTGTCACTGCTTTTTTTCACACGTCAAGGTTTCAAATCGATATTTATTGTCTGAATTTCACAATATTTTCAACACAGTGTGAGAGCTGGGACTTTATTTGATCAGAAACCTAGCAATACACACTTAAACACATATCCCTCTTCTCTCACACTCTCCAACACACTCCTGAGTCCTGACTTTTACACCCCTGACTTTTACACTTTTGCCATCGCTGCATTGTGAGTGAGTTTCAGAATATTCTTCCTGCAGCATTGGAGAGAGGAGGAAAGTGTCATTTCTGTCCCCACCGCAGTGTGTGAGCTTGAGGCTGAATTTTACATTTCTGATGGAGATGGAAAAGCAGGGATGAAACGAATGGATTGGTTACACACTAACATCACTCACTCTCCCTCTCTCTGTATATAACAGTTGTACGAATACATTTTTTGACCAATAAAATTAGTTAACATTAAAATTGTATTTTATAATTATATCCTCCCAGGTGGAAATCATGCTTCATTCATTTGAATATCGTCTATTTATTTCAAATAACAGAAAGCAGTTTCCAGAGTTCCCACCACAATACCACTGTAACCAATCAGACCTTTGATTCCTCCCCAAATGCCACCGAAACCAATTTGCTTTTAGTTCCCACCCCCAATGCCACTGTAACCAGACAGCAGTTCCCACCCCCAACGCCACTGTAATCAGACAGCAGTTCCCACCCCCAACGCCACTGTAATCAGACAGCAGTTCCCACCCCCAATGCCACTGTAACCAATCAGACATCAGTTTTCACTCCCAATGTCACTGTAGAAAAAAATGGACTTGTTGACTCCTCCCAGTGTCCATGTAACCAGTCAGACCGCAGTTTTTATCCTCAATGCTGCTAGAACCAATCAGATGTCAGTTCCCACATCGAATACCACTTTAACCAATCTGACTGTAGTTCCTGCCACCAGTGCAACTGTAACCAATCTGACTGTAGTTCCCACCCCGATATCACTGTAACCAATCAGTTTCCTCCCACAATGCCCTTAAAACCTATCAGACTCTAGTCTCTTCCCCAATGCATGTGTAACCAATGTGTAACCAGTCAAATATTAGTTCCCACTGCCAATGCCACTGTAGCTAATCAGACTGTAGTTCCCACCCCAATACCACTGTGACCAATCAGATTGCAGGTCCACAGCCCACAGTTTCTGCCCCAATGCTACTACAGCTAGATTCCTGGAAGAGTTTTGTTTTCTGGATTTCAATCCATCTACATGTTTTTATGCTTTCATTGTGGTCAATCATTGCTTGAAAATTCTTACTATTTATTTGAGGCTGACACACTGACAATAACATTAGTGAAACTCTGTTTATCTAAAACTATAAAAATATACTGCCCAATATAAGCGCTTATCAGAACATGTAGCTACTTAAGATCAGTGACAAAGGCTTCAGTAGAAGCGGAGTAGCAGAAAAGAAAGATGGAGCATAGTCAGAAGATAAAAAAATAAATTAGAGAAAGGAAGGATAGGAGGTAAAGCATCTACTGGTTGCAGCAATGCCTTTAATCCCTGTTTCCACTCCTCCACTGAAAAAATAAAGATGAAGAAGCAGTAGAAGAAGAAGAAGAAGAGCGAGGGAACGTAATGCACATCACGGGAGCTAGCCATGTCAGTCATGGATGAAAAGCAGCTCTGAGTTCGAGTAAACACTGAGCTGGACGAGCCCGATAACACACAGGGGAGATGAGCTTGTGTGTGTGTGTGTGTGTGCATGCGTGTGTGTGTGTTAGCTGTGATTGGGGTTTTGCTTGGCTAAGCGTGGGTTTGTTTGGGAAAGAAAAACAACCATGGACAGACTTATTATGCAGAGAAACAGAGAGAGAGAGAGAGAGAGAGAGAGAGAGAAAGAGAGAGAATCACACTCCTGCCCTGTGCAAATGGAGAGAAAGAAAGAGTGAAAGGAGAGCATCATTAATAAACACAGTTTTTCTTTCAAGACTCTCTGAGAAAGGCTTGTGCAGATAGAAAACTTAATCTTAATTGACTGAGAGTTAAATGAAAATGGATGGACAGACAGACAGACATAGGGATGGAAAGTCAGACAGACAGACGGAAAGTCAGACAAATGGACAGACAGACAGACAGTAGATCTGAAGACAGAAAGACAAATTGACAAACAGACAAAGGCATGGACAGACAGACTTAGTGACAGACAGACAAACATAGTGGTGGACAGACAAAGAGATGGACAGACATAGAGACGGATAAACAGACAGATGAACACACACAGAGGCAGACAGACATAGGGACATACAGAGAGACAGATGATCAAACGGATATACAGACAGCTGGAAGCTGGAGGTCAGTAGCATTTTTTGCTACTCAAAACACTCACCATTGTCAGCAGCGAGGAACGTGGCCTCGTAGACGTTCTTCTTGACATAGATGGATTCTCGGTCCAGCACAGCCGCCGTGGTGATCTGACCGTTTGTTGAGTTGATGGAGAGCCAGTTAGCGGGATCAGACAGCTTAAGATATCTGCACAATGCAAATACAACAATAAATAACAATGCAAAGTTATTTGCATTTGAAAATCAGGCAATAACAGAGTTTTGAACGTTTAACTTTAGAGCTGCAGTATGTAACTTTCTTGTTAAATCTGAAAGAAGTAGCATTATTGAGTTGTTCACTGAACCACTATGTTCTACAAAATCACATGACACCAAGACCGCCCATAATCCCAAAAGTAATGAAAGTGAAATTCCATCACTCACCTCAGTTGCTTCATTATTGAAACAGGATTAATGATAAAAACTTTACAACAGTCTACTCAGTGTATGCTTTACACAACTTTTTAGCTTTTTAATTAATGTCCCAGACCAGCACTTAAAGCAGATGCTATAAAACCCTACACGTTGTGTTAGCATCAATAACAGCCCTTCAGTGCTTTGGCAATTTCCACCCGGTGAGATTTTTTGCATATTAAACAGCGAAATGACGACCAGATTAATGGCCGCCCAACAACGGATCTTAATCTCCATCGCTCCTTTGAAGCGCCACTTCTGTTAATTAATTTGCAGCTGTGCACAAGATTTGTGGTGACTGCTATTTAAAAACGACTACTTAAAACGGGACAGAGATAAGGAATGTGTTGGCTCTTGGGTCATGCTTAGAAGCCGCTCGGTGACAGAATCGGTGACAAGCTGTTAGCGAATGACATTATTTCAGCCGCAGTGTCACTTTTGGGACATGAAACTAGGCAAAGGTAAAAGTGTGTGTCTGTGTGTGTGTGTGTGTGTGCGGAAAGGACAGCGGCGTGAACATTAGGAACCTCGGACAGCAGTGCTGAAAAGCTAATTAGTGTGCAGTTTGAGGAGAAAGTCACACTGGTGTTAGAAAGGACGCATATTTGGAGTTAATTGTCAGGATGAACAGTGTGTGGACAGGATCTACTTTGTCCTGCACTGAGCTGTGATGAAGATTTCAAAGATTTAGTTGAAAAAGTGGACATGGGAGGCTGAAACAAAAGCCTTGTGGTTGCTATAGCTAGCTGACAGCTCATTATCTCTCTCGCTATATATAAATTACTAAATGTAGGCACCTGAACAATGGAGCAAATGGAGCACCCGTACCCTCACTTTGTATTTGAACAAAAATGATAAAATATCAATTTGAGAAGGTGTGCAGTGAGGAAGCCTCTCTCGTAGACGTGGATTTTGAGTCTGTGAACAATGGGAAGTGGATTTTACTCCAGGATCTTTTACTAAATTCATGTGTAGTTATATGCATAGTTCTTTAAATGAAGTCAGACTACGCAAACCATACTTGCAAATAAAAACATCAGAAACATAATAAATGAAAAAGCCCTCAATGTCATCATATTGTATGATCAGCATGCAGTACTATATGATTTTACACACATGGGAAACCACGTAATCCGAAGTCACTGGTCATTTGCCATGCACCTAAAATCACATGGTCCTAGATCATACAATATGAAGCTACTGAGTTTTTTTGTTCATTACGTTGGACTTTATTTGAAAAACTACACACATGAACTAGTAAATGATCCTATAGTAAAATTTCTTAAGTATTTTGATAGTGTGCTACACTGTATCTCATGTGATGTGACATTTGTGAGACTCTTTGTGAATGAGGAGATAATGACAAAAGAAATAAGCTGGGGTTTTCCCCCTTTTTGTATAGGGTGCTTACAGCCTTGTAGAAGTTGTGTTAATGCACTTCAAGGCTGCAACTACAGGCGTGGGGACGCAAATAAAGTGAAATGGAAAAATCTAAGAAACTGGTGAATACGAAAGCCTTGTGAATTAATTATTAAGAGATGGAAGATGATCATGACTGTACTCCAAGTCATTATATTTTCTGCTTTGAAAAGCTGTTTCTGTGGCTATTAAGCATTTGTGTAGTTCATCAAAATAAACTAGTAATATGGACAAAACTTTTAATGAATAACTACTTAATTAGATTTATTAAATTAAGAATTCATTATTCTGCCTAAAGTTTGCGTCGATGGAAATGAAATATTTTTGGCTGAAATGGAAGGGAAAATGATAGGAAAAGTCCTTTGGATCTGCCAAGCAACCCCAACTTTACTCTCCCACTTTCACCCAAAATCAGGTGGCCATGTTCCTATATATTCTCCTAGACATAATAGTAAGTATAATATCCTCCACAACTGACTCTGTGGATAATAGATTTGTCTTTGCCTTGGTTTGAGCTTCTGCATGTCTTCCAGCCACCACGTGACTCACGGATAAACATTCACCCGAGTCTGGCTCGTGACAGTTATAAATATGTACGCCTTGTGCACAAATTGTATTGGATGGATGTCCATCGTCAGGTGTTGTGTGTAAAATGTTTCTGAAAAATGTTCCAATCTCAGCACACAGTTACTAACGGGTGTTTGTCTGCAACATCCTGTTTCCAACAAACTTTATGTACTATTCTGCAATTTGTACAAAGTTGACTACTATATATAAATAGTTTTAAGTTCCTGCTTCCAGTAAAGAGCCTCATTTGGCCCTGAAAAAATGCCTGAAGTTCCCAAGTAATCACTTCCCGAACACCATTTTTCCTCCTGTGTCAGCTTCTTCACTAACAAGCAGCTCGATCGCAGTGTGTTTTGGCAACATAGACGCTACTTATGTCATTGTTTTGTCATTTTTCATACAATATAACACCTTGTCTGCTGTTGACCAGATGACCGGAGACATACATGGATGCCCATTATTAAGCTAGACTGGTGTGACTTAAATTGGGTGATATTATTTTATTAACAAAATATTATATAAATATGATATAAGTTAGTGTTAGCCTACATTTATAGACAGCACAACTGATAGAATGATAGGACACAATTAAGGTGAAACACTACAGGCAGAAATAACGATGTTGGTCAATTATTTATTTATTTATTTTTTAGATTTTTCAGACATTTTTCAGACATAGTAATACAAATGTCAGGGAAATGTTTATTTTGATTTATTTTTATATTTAATGTGTTTATTTCACTTTTTTTTGTCCCTTAGTGACCAACACATTATCTGAAATGTAGCAAATTTAAAGAAGGCTTATACTAGCTTTTGGTAGATGGCCTCCTCTAGGCAGGGTTAGGGTTGTGCCATATTCTTTCATTTTTTTCTAATAATTTCACTCTGCGGACTTGTTTTCGTAGCTCCTTCGTCTTCACAACGCTGTTTTTTAGGTGTGTTGTCTAACCAATTCTGGGTTCTTCCACGAACAAGTATATTTATATTGAGATCATGCAACACTTTAATTTCACACAGGTCAACTCCATTCAACTAACTACACTATATGGCCCAAAGTTTGTGGACACCTGACCATCACACTCATATGTGCTTTTTTGAACATCCCATTCCTGATTTAGTCCCCTTTTCCTGTTATAGTAAGTTCCACTCTTCTGGGAAGGCTTTCCACTAGATTTTGGAGCGTGGCTGTGTAGATTTTTGTTCATTCAGCCACAAGATCATTAGTGAGGTCAGGCACTGATATTGAGTGAGGAGGTCTGGGGTGCAGTCGGTGTTCCAGTTCATCCTAAAGGTGTTCAGTGGGGTTGAGGTCAGGGCTCTGTGCAGGACACTCGAGTTCTTCCACTCCAAGCTTGGAAAACCATGTCTTCATGGACTTCACTTTGTGCACAGGGGCATTGTCATGCTGGAACAGGTTTGGGCCTCTTAATTCCAGTGAAGGGAAATTGTAATTCTACAGCAAAAAAAGACATTCTATACAATTATGTGCTTTCAACTTTGTGGCAACAGTTCGGGGAAGAAACACATATGGGTGTGATGGTCAGGTGTCTACAAACTTTTGGCCATATAGTGTATGTTACTTTTGGATGTTACTTTGGGGTGTGTGTGAAAACTTATACAATCACAACTTCATTATTCCCCCACTTCAGTATTACAGGCTATTTTGTGTAGAATCATGACATACAATCTCAATTAAATCCATTTCAGTTCCAGAATGTAACTGATAGAAGGATATTACAGAGGAATTTCCCCAAAGTGTTCATAATTGTTGATTTTATATTAGATAGATATTGGAAAAAATATTTCTGATTAAAAAATAAAGAAATTATTTAAATGAACTGTTCTATAAAAGTGTTTTTCTGTCTTCACCACGAAATAAACATCTTAATGCTAACACAGAGAAGACGAGTCTTCTCTATTTATCCTTCATCAATTGTTTTGTCATTTTTGCTTTCAACTTTATACAAAAAAATCTTCCTGATTTCCTTTCTGTCCTTATACTTAGTGCCAATGTGAGGACTTTTTAAACATATGTTTATGTCACGTTCGAATTGCAAGTTCCCATGAAGTTATGTTCCAGATGGCTGAGAAAAACTGGAGTAAACTATTAGTTTAAAAGATATGCAAATAAGAAAGTCAGCGAGAGAGAGAGAGAGAGAGAGAGAGAAGGAAAGAAAGAAACAGGCCAGCTGGTGATTGCAGCATCTTCCTAAATTATGATGTACACCCAATTTACTCTCATTAGTAGGCAAATTAACTGGTAAATTTGTTTAGACCACATCTCCCTCCGAGAGAGGAGGAAAAGCCAGAAGAGAAATGAGCATGAGGCGAGAAGAGGGCAGGGAGTGGACAGTGCACTGAAGTGTGCAAAGGGAAAAAAGGACACAGCCTTGTCAGTGTACACACTAAAATCTGTGCCATGTGCAGAATTAAATCTCTCTCTCTCTCTCTCTCTCTCTCACACACACACACACACACACACACACACACACAGAGGGCTGTGTTATTGACTCTGGCTGGCACCAGCTTCACAGTCATTGGCCTCTTACGAGCAAATATAACAGTGTTTAAAGTAAGACGATGCCAAACAGTGGCTCGTTGTGGGTTTGGCCATGATGACACAGAAAGATTTATTCACAAGCTAAGTCACTTGTAACTTTCTGACTGAGCACTCACTTGCCCTGCTTACAGACGTCTCGAAAACATTAAAGCTTTAACCCCAGCTATGGACTCCAATTATGATTCGTGAAATAAACTATACACTGAGTTTATGCACTTGTGTCCTATCACTACATACCACACTACTGCTATACCTCCCTGAATGTCCTAGCTAGTGTTTGTAAACACTTTGTATCTTACCGAATGCTCTGCTGCATGAACGTGTCTGGGTCTCGAGCAGTGAGCGTGGTGATGATGGTGCCAGCGGGCACACCCTCCTCAAATCGCACCATTTTGGGGTTCTCTGGGAAAATGGGTGCCTCGTTGACGTCCCTCACAGAGACGGTGACCCCGGCTGTGTACTGGAGAGACGACTGGATCCCCTCAGCCAGAGGAGCCTGATTAGCCACTACTACTGTCAACATGAACGCTCGATTCATCTCAAAGTCTACCGGCTAGAAAGAGAGACAGACAGAATTTTTTTTTTTTTTACATTTTCTCCTTAACTGGGGAAAAATTTAAACATAAAAATACACCTGAGTTAAAATAACATTTTAAAAATTAAAAAAAAAAAATACTATTAAACATTAGTGTTCCACATGGTACACACTTAGAGGTAAATAGTGTGTTAATTAAACATCACACACTCAGGCGTCACTGTCCTACCTGTGTGAAAGCCTGAAGTCACACATGTAGTGACATTTATGCTTAAAAAATGTGACCAAACTTTTCTCACACACAGTGTGTCAAATTCTGACTATACAAGATTCAAGATTTCAAGATTCAAGATTTTTATTTGTCACATACACAATTATATACAGTATATAACAACTGAAAACACCCCCCCCCGCCCCCAACAAAACTCATGAGCCTTGTGCATCTCTGGGCAGACGCTATACTTACTGAGCACTAATGAGAACAGCAAGGCCAATTTAAACCCTTCACTGTTGTTTGTTTCACACTTTTCTTGTAAAAGGTGTTGGAGCTCTCGGACTGTGTTTCATTTTTATCATCAAACTAAAGAGTGGAGTACAGATAAAAAGAGAGCTGGAGTGTGGACCATGCGAAATGTGTGTGTGTGTGTGTATACCTTCACCACAGTCAGCATGCCATCATTGTTCTCCGGATTTGTTCGGATGGTGAAGTGGCGTCCATTGTCACCGCTGACAACACGGTACACGGCGTTCCAGTTGGGCGATCGAGGCTCGTCCTTATCAATCACAGAAAGGTTCGCTACCACCACGTTCACACTGTTCTCCATCACCTCACCCGAGAACTGCAGATGGAACGTGTGAGAGAGAGACAGCGGTAGACAGACAGAGAGAGAATAAAGAATTAAGATTTTAATGGAATTGGTGGAATTGACTTGAGAGAGAGACATAGAGAGAGAGAGAGACACAGAAAGAAATAGAGCAATAGGGAGAGAGACACAAACATAGAGCGATAGATAGATAGATAGATAGATAGATAGATAGATAGATAGATAGAGACAGAGAGAGAGAGAGAGAGAGAGGGAGAAAGAGATTAAATCTTTTAAATCTTTTCATAACCACTTCTAGCATTTAGAACATGAGAACACACTACAGGTTATACAGAATATGTTTCAAATGCAAATAGAAGATTCATATGAGTGTGTTCTGCTTAGAAATAAAAACTTAGAATGTAAGAAACACACACACACATTTACACTCTCATACACTCACACACAAACTCTCTGTCTCAGAGTTACAGTCCCATAAGGCTGAATCTCCTCCACACATGCGAGCCTGGACTTAGGGGTTTTAGGCACCAGGATCCCATTAGGAAGTGCTACAGCCGGGAGATCTCTCTCTCTCTCTCTCACACACACACACACATACACACACACACACTCACACAGCTTAAAGAGTCTACAAAGTCTCTGATATAACTGGATTCAGGAAACTTTCTGGAACAGATGTGCTATAGTCAGCTCCAAAAGTCACACACACTTTACGAGTCAAGAAGAAGAAAATAATGCAAAGCTACCACTGTTTTTAGCTCTGCGACATCCTTTTGTCCACATCAGCATGTCTGTTTGAAAAGCCCTTTACATGATTATGTAGACATAGAGTTATGAACAGTGTTAAACTGGTGGCCATAAGCTTTCAGGCTAGTTAGCTACAAAGGCCTAGTCGGTTTAGTGAAAAACTGAAGAAACAAATTTTAAACACCAAACATGTCCTAGCTGATTGACCTCATTTGATTTAAAGGGAACACTGTGGACATTTCTGACTGAAATATTCCTCTACAAATGAACGTTTATTGAACTGCGCTCAGTAAATCACTTCAGAAGTGCAAAAATAGTCCATTGTTCTTTCTCTGTCACTCTCTCTCCCTCATTCCTATCTGTTGTGAATGTAAAATTTCCATTATACCACAGCAAAATTCTCGATTCTGATTGGTCAGAAGGTGTTGATTCATTTTTATTACAGCAGATATGACAATAGTGCAGCTGCAAATCATAGCTTTATATTAATGCACTAGTTCGAATAAGTTATCGTTTCTATAGTAACGGCTCATTCACAGGGATGCACATACACTATATGGCAAAAATATGTGGACACCTGACCATCACACCTCAATGTGGGCCTTCCTCAAACTGTTGCCACAAAGTTGGAAGAACTAGCATTACGATTTCACTTCACTAGAACTAAGAGGCCCAAACTAGTTCCAGCATGACAATGCCCCTGAGCACAAAGCGAGCTCCATGAAGACATGGTTTGCCAAAGCTGGAATGGAAGAACTCGAGTGACCCGCACAGAGCCCTGACCTTAACCTCACTGAACACTTTTGGGATTAATTGGAACGCCGACTGCACCCCAGGCCTCCTCGCCCAACATCAATGCCTGACCTCACTAATGCTCTTGTGGCTGAATGAGCACAAATCCCAACAACCACGCCCCAAAATCTAGTGGAAAGCCTTCCCAGAAGAGTGGAGCTTATTATAACAGCAGAGGGGGAATAAATTTGGGACGGGAAGTTCAACAAGCACATATGGGTGTCACTGGTCAGATGTCCACATACTTTTAGCCACATAATGTATGGGGATGATCCACATTGGTAATAATGACAACCTGCACAGTAACCCCGCTTCATCACATCACCCATCACTGATCATTTTCTTCTGGGTTCCTTATATTCCCTACTTAGTATGTTCACAGGGCTCCTCAAGACTTCTTAAGATAGTTAACAGATTTTCAGTTCCTAAAATGTTTCTACTCAGAACCCTCTCTGATAAGGAAACACTATTGTAGGACGTTTCAACATAGAACCTTCAAGGTTCCTCCTGAGGGACAAGCCGAAGACCCCTTAAGGTTTCTGGATTTGTCCTTTTTTTTGTAAGGATGTATGTATTTTTAAAAACATTTTAGTTTTTTTTTTTCAATTAACTGCATACTGTTTACAAAGAAGGCATTTGGTTTGTCTTGGTGCATGTCTTGTTTTCTGCTGAAGTGTTTGTGTGTATGTTGCCATTTGCCTTTGGCTTTGCGCACTAATTACGGCTGACGGCTCACTGTGACACTGTGTGACAGCTCTGAGTCCAATAAGAGAAACCCAACACACTTTAGTGCACAGTTTCTCTGTTAGAAAAGTTCAATAAAGTTTAACAAAGCTGACAAAGTGCTTTCAGCTACACTACACAAATAATGGAACAAAATAGCAGAAGATAGAAAAAGTATAACTTATGTCATAAAGTACATATAGTCAGGTCCAAAAGTCTGAGTCCACTATGAGGGCTGTGTATTTCGTCATTTATCAAAAACTAATACAATTCTGTCAAAGAAAACTTCTGAAAAATAAGAGTCCATTATTCTTTACGGAGGAGTAGATCTGCCAAAATGATACGAATAATGGCATGATGCAATGAAATAATGAAATGAAATGATAAAACAGTAATAAGGTAAATACTCATGCAGTGCCATTCTCGATGCCACTCATGTGGCAGATATAAATGTTTCCTAAACCTTATGGCTAAATGATGCTTGTGTTTCTTGATGCATGTCAGTAATGACATACTACATCTTTACATACTTTGGAATTTTGAATAATTTTCTAATTAAATACTAAAATATGAACAATGTGTGTGTCTTTAAAGTGGTATTATACAGTATGTATTACATGAACATGACAATAATATACAAAATTTTATTTTATTTCTACTATATTTTGTGCAAATCTGCCTACAGAATTTGGGCATGTTAGTTTCAGTGATATTCCTCACACAGAGCACCATTAAGGTTGATAAGTAATTTATTTAAATTTCTAATAAAATTTCTAAATATGAATGTGCATCATTAATGACAGTACATTTTTTTAAAGTGAGGAAAAGAACACTCTGAGACATGCTGTTATAGATAAATAATCAGCGACAGGTTGTTCTGATGAAGCTGAGTTATTTTTACCAGTCCAAAGTTGATTACTTTCCAATAACAGCATGTCTCCAAGTGTTTTATTCCTCATATATCATAACAATTTGTAGTTCCTGTCATCACTTATGTTACAGCAGCTATAAATATTTCCCTCACCACCCTCTCACTTTTGCTTTATCAAGAAACAGCAAAGCGTAAACTGCTCTGTCCTGAAATCTATCTCATGGTGGAAAACTTCACAAATTTAAACTCACAACTTTACCTCTGACTTTACCAAGCACTGGCACTGGAGACTCCTTCCATAAATGTTAAATAAAAGTCTGCTTATGGAAAGTGTCACCATATCAACTATTACACTTTTTCTTGGGTAAATAGTAACACATTTTAATCCATTTATTCCTGTGACTGAGTGGTTACTGTAGAAATGATAACAAATTAGAAATTGTGCATTAATATAAACCTGGGACATGCAGTGACCAATTCTGACCAATCAGAATTGAGAATTCAACAGTGCTGTGGTGTAATACGATTTACAGCACAGCACTTACTTTCTGGTGCCCTGTGTGAGGTACAGCACCTGCACCCTTCCTACCAGGGATTGATGCTGGTGTGGAGTGATATTAAACTATGTGTTGAGAAAGAAACTGAGTGTTATGATGGAGGTAGAACTGGTTTTAGCTCTGTGACATGTGTATGTCCATTTTTATATATGATAGCAGATCATACAGTGTCAGAAACCATATTAGCAACAATATGGTTTGAGGTCAGGGGATGTATACTTTTGGGCCATACTGCATAAACAGCACAGACTCTCTTTCTTACACACACACACACACACACACACACCCACACACCGTGCTCTGTGTGAGTTCAGGTGGGTTGTCGTTGATGTCAGTGATGGCGATTAGCGCTGTGGCCGTGCTCGACAAACCGAAGTTCAGATTCCCCTCCATATCCGTCGCCTCGACGATCACTGTGTACTGAGGAACTCTCTGAGACACACACACACACACACACACACAGAGGGAGAAAGAGGAGCAGTGAGTTAAACAGATGGATGAACAGCTCTGTGCAACAAATGCCTTTTTATTCTGACAGAGTGCAGTAACAGGACTTTACAGCGTCTGCATATACACACACACACACACACACACACACACGCATGAATGCTGACACTGACACTTTATATTTACCTCAGCATTTTCCAGGTGTGTGTGTGTGCATATGTGTGTCTCTATTTATTACTCTGCACTAACACGACTCTACATCACTCACTTTAATAAGAGAGAACGAGGGAGAGAGAGAGAGAGAGAGAGAGAGGGAGAGAAGGAGAGAAAGAGACAGAACTCTCTCTTTGTATCTGGATTGTATCCTGATCTATTTTAACCATTTACACTTGCTGAAACTACATTATATGTAATTATGTTATTATGGTGTCATCAACCTCCTGTGTTGATCCTTGTTTTTTGTCTGTTTTATACAAAAGCTGGTAGTTACATAAAAAGTCGTCCACAAGCACAATGTTTCAGTGTTTAACAAGCAACTTCTTTTGGATTGTTGATGTTGCCGTAGCCTGTTTATTCAGGCACCCTGAATAGTGGTGTAGACGCCGGCGTCTACAGTCTGACTGTTACTACTATGCAAAGGTATTATGAAGAAAATAGTGACGATACCAACAAAAGCTGCATGTCATCATTTAAAGTAATAATGTATCTGTCTGCATATAAAATTTGAGCATTCTCTGTCTCGTTGTTGTGGAGCACTCAATAACTGAACAGATGTGTCGCCTCAGGACTTGTTTACAGCCTGCCGGACCTCCTGACATAACATGGAAATCAGAGCCCAAATATTTCTACCATCAAAAAATCATGTTCCAACAAAGCAACAATAAAACACAGCTTCCGGGTAGAAAGAACAGTTATATCATAGTTTAATTAGTTCAATGAAACATTTTTATTCCGTGATCTATTTTGGTACATGTCTGTCTTTTCAAATGAGTAGTCAGTGGTGTGAGGTGCTAAAATTTTGGGACAGTAAGACTTAAATTGAATTAATTAAAAAAAACAACAACAGGAAATTACTCTATTTTGCACGCTGAAAAAAAGGGTCATCTGAGGGATAAGAAAGATGCAAGAGAAGAGCAAGGCTTTGACCAGTTATAATCATCAGACATCTTAGGGGAGGGGTTTAAAAGGAAAAAAATAAAATGCACCACCTTCACTACTCATACCCATCACCATTAACAATCATGACTAACCATTAATAATCACGCACTCTGTTACTGTTCATTATACAGACAGCAGACAGATAGAATAGAACTGATAGATAGAACAACCAATGTGTGTGTGTGTGTGTGTGTGTGTGTGTATGTGTGTGTGTATACCTCTCTGTCAAGTCCAGCTGCGACAGTAACGATGTCTCCTGTCTCTCGGTTAATAGTGAACATGTTTGGGATCGGGATGTGCGGGGTCTGCTGGAGAATCCGGTAATGCACCATGCCATTAGAGGTGGTGATGTCATCAGCATCGTGCGCTGTTACTGTCATAACTGTCGTACCTTGTGACACAGACACACACACAGTTAACGACCCCAACAAATACTATATTAGGCCAGTTATAAAGACACATAAACACACCTTGATAAAACTAAGAGTCTGGAGAAAATAAAATAAACAGAATAGAAATATAGGAATAAAACAAATAACAAGTCATAATTATAGTCTGGTTTTAAACTGTTTTCAGTTTTATGATTAGTTTCTTTTACTGATGCTTTTCCATGCTTTTGTACACAATAACGATGCTTTATTATACTTTAATATACGTTAATACTTGATAATATGCTTTAATATACATTGATGCACATGTTATACCACAGCGCTGTTGAATGCTGGAATCTGATTGGTCTATTTTCTATAACAGCAGCTCTGACAGTAGTGTAGCTGCAAATCTCAGGTTTATATAAATGTGCTCGTTCTAATACATCATCGTTTCGCAGAACTTACACAGGGACTTGTATGACAGACACTTCACATAATCTGAGACTAATAAAAAACTGAATAAAAACATGTTTTTATTTACCAAATGTGTGATCACTGCATTGGTGAAAATTTCTGTAAGGATGTGTTTAGTAAATATTTATGGATGAGTCTCCAGTGCCAATACTTCGTAACAGTCAAACAGTCAACAGGTAAAGCTGTAACTTTAAGTTTTCCTTAACAGGACGGAGGTTATGCTTTAAGGTTTCTTGGTATCATGACAAGCTGCATTTGCTGCCTTAATAACTTCAAGAGAAAGCTCCTTAAAATTAGATGTTTAAAAGTACAATGTGTCATTATTTATACAAAATTATTAATACAAAATTGTAATCGTTGGCAAATTGTTTTGGTCTGAGAGGAATTAAACACTTCAGGATGATCAACTTTGTGGTGGTAACAGCAACTCCGCTTCATCACACCACCCCATCGTAGACTATTTTCTTATAAAAGCACACCCCAGGTATTTTATTTCTTACTAAACCTACTGTGATTTGATATACTTTAATTCAAAGTCATAGTCAAAAGGTTGCTTTATTGGCATGACAAATAATAAAAAAGCCAGGTTTGGGAACACTGAGCGTTACTTTGCCCAAAACTGTTGTAATAAGGGTGCTTATATGTGTGTGGTGGCAATTGGGTGCCTGTGTGTGCAGTCCGCAATCAGGTGATGTGCTGTGGCTGATGGTTTTTGTAGTTCAGAGCTGTTGTTGGTGCTACAATGACAGCGTAAATTTTCATTTATTGTAGTATGCAAATAGAATTCTAATTCAGACCTTGGTTGCTTGAACCATGAAAACATGCAGAGGAGAACAAATAAACAAAACACACACCACAAGGCTTGTTCATGGTTTTTCATGTTTTATGTGCATTTACACTCACCGAACCCTTTATAAGGAACACTATACTAATACTGGGTAGGGCCTCCCTTTGCTCCCAAAATAGCCTCAATTCTTCGTGGCATGGATTCAACAAGGTGTTGGAAACATTCCTTTGAGATTCTGGTCCATGTTGATATGATTGCATCACACAATTCCTGCAGATTTTTCAGGTGCACTTTCATGCTGTGAATCTCCCGTTATACCACATACCAAAGGTGCTCTACAGGATTCAGATACGGTGACTGGGAAAGCCACTGAAGAACACTGAACTCATTGTCATGCTCATGAAACCAGTTTGAGATGAGTTTTGCTTTGGAAATGGTGCATTATCATGCTGGAAGTGGCCATTAGGAAATGGGTAAATTGTGGCCATGAAGGGACGCACATGGTCAGCAACAATACTCAAATAGACTGTGGCATTCAAGCGATGATTGATTGGTATTAATGGGCCCAAAGTGTGCCAAGAAAACATTCCCCACACCATTACACCACCTCCACCAGCCTGGACTGTTGACACAAGGCAGGTTGGGTCCATGGATTCATGCTGTTGGCACCAAATTCTGACCCTACCATCTGTGTTCCTCAGCAGAAATCGAGATTCATCAGACCAGGCTACATTTTTCCAGTCTTCAACTGTCCAATTTTTGGTGAGCCTGTGCCCACTGCAGCCTCAGTTTTCTGTTCTTGGCTTACAGAAGTGGAACCCGACGAGGTTCCACACAATTGTACAGAATGGTTATCTGAGTTACTGCAGTCCTTCTGTCAGCTTGAACCAGTCTGACCATTCTCTGCTGACCTCTCTCATCAACAAGACATTTCCGTCCACAGAACTGCTGCTGACTGGATGTTTTTTTCCTTTACTGCACCATTCTGTGTAAACTATAGAGACTGTTGGGTGTGAAAATCGCAGAAGATCAGCAGTTATAGAAATACTCAAACCAGCCAGTCTGGCACCAACAATCATACCACAGTCACAATCACTGAGATCACATTTTTTCCCCATTCTGATGGCTGATGTGAACATTACCTGAAGCTGCTGGCCTGTACCTGCATGATTTCATGCAATGCACTGATTGACTGATTAACTAATTGCATGAATGAATAGGTGTACAGGTGTTCCTAATAAAGTGCTCAGTGAGCGTGTATCACTGAATAGTGCTAAGGTGGTTGTAGTTCACACTTCCACCATTAGGGGGCACACTGAATTTCAGCAATGAACATTTAGCTAAAAACACAACACAGCACACACACACACACACACACACGTTGCAAAACTTCTCTGTGACTGTTGATATATTTAGGGGAAAAATGTTGCATGCTTTGTGAAACCCAAAATAAGATCTGAAATCTCTTGACGAGTAAAGCAGCGTTGCACAAATTGTTGCGTGAGCAAAACCTGTTGGGTTTGCACTCTGCTATCTCTCAGATCCAATTATCTCTGGGAGGGTAAAAATAAATCGTGTCATTATCCAGCTGACGTGTTGGAAAAAAAGAGAAAAAACAATATACGACAGGATAGAGGTGGAGAACGATAGACGATTCTGTCTATCCGTCCAATTCGTCTCTTTTTCTTTTTCTGTAGCATTGCGTTATTTCATCATCTCTGATGCAAGAAATGGTGCTATGGTGGGCATCATTATCCCTAGAGAAACTCTCTCTCTCTCTATCTCTCTCTCACACACACACACACACACACGTAGTGACACAGTCATTCACGATAGGTTCAGGTTGCATCTTGGCAAACAGACCCCTCTATTCTGCCACATTCAGAAAAAGTGAATGATGAAGTAGTTGGAAAAAGTAAGAGAAGTTGGACTGGGCAGTGTCTGTCCTCCCTTAGCAAAGTCTGTCCCATTCACATTGCAGCCTAAGGACATCTTGTAAGGGTCCTTATTTTGGACCATGGAGTTCTAAGGAAGTGTGTACAATATGAAAACTGCTTGTGTTTTTAGCTTAAAAAATGATTGCTTAAATTCATCATGCCTCTTAATGGTGGAAATGTGAACTGCAACTGCATTGGTACTATTAAGCCATACAGTATAAATGCACATAATTAGAGTTAATAAATATAATCACAAGACAACGATTGTGTATCAAGTCAAATTTTAGTTTGTAAATCACCTGAAATTGCTTTCATGGTTACATTTAGCTAGATGATCTGTCAGACAGTGTGTGAACCTGCAAGCTACACTATATTGCCCAACGCTTTGTGGACACCTGACCATCACACCCATATGTGGTTCTCCCCCAAACAAATTTGGAAACACACAATTGTATATGATGTTCTTGTATGCTGTAGTTTACAATTTCTCTTCACTGAAACTAAGAGCCCCAAACCTGTTCCAGCATGACAGTGCCCCTGTGCACAAAGCGAGCTCCATAGAGACATGGTTTGCCAAGGTTGGAGTGGAAGAACTCGAGTGGCCTGCACAGAGTCCTGACCTCAAGGCTTGGATGAATCAGAACGCCGACTGCACCCCAGGCCTCCTCGCCTGATATCAGTGCCTGACCTCGCTAATGCTCTTGTGGCTGAATGAACACAAATCCCCACAGCCACACTCCAATATCTAGTGGAAATCCTTCCCAGAAGAGTGGAGATTATTATAACAGCAAAGGGGGACTAAATCTGGATTGGGAAGTTCAAAAAGCACATATGGATGTGATGGTCTGATGTCCACAAACTTTTGGCCATATAGTGTATATAAGCTAGCCTGATCTTCCATTGCAATATTTAGCATACACTATTTGACATGGAGGACAGAACTATCAGGATTTGAGATGCAGATTTACTATTACCACCATGAAGTTGGTTGTATTCTAATGACAATATATATGGTAACTCAAATAACCATTCTTTTCAACCGTGGTGGACAGAAAAGCATCTCACTACGCTGAACCTTGAGGCGGATGGGCTACAACAGCAGAAAACCACATCAGATTCCACTCCTGTCAGCCAAGAACAGGAATCTGAGGCTACAGTAGACCCTGGCTCAGTCTACAACTGTCCAGCTTCAGTTACAGTTGCTCCATCATTTTCTCTAGAAGATAATAATCTTCTTCATTTTCTTGCTTTTTACCAAGAAACCTTAGACTTTAGACGTCCTTAGACTGTTACGAAGCACTGACACTGGAGACTCCTTCCAAAAATGAACATCTCCTTATAGAAAACTTCACCATATCAACAATTACACCTTTTCCTTTGTTATAAAACCACATGTTTTCAATCCATTTATTGTTCTCCATACAAGTCCCTGTGAATTAGTCATTCATCCAGAAATGATAACGTACCAGAACAACGTTAATATAGACCTTGCAGACGGAACTCCTGTTCCTACGGTCATATTTAGCTGCCTAGGTTAGGAAGACTGAGTCTCCTAGTCGAAAGAACCATAAGGACAGCTATCTTCTAGAATAAGGATATTTCAAACAAACCCAGAGCCTTATTCTGTAATTCCCTGCTACAGTGTCCCCAGGTGTAACATCAGTATGTAGCTTGTACTTGTATTGTGATTTATAGAGTGTATTAATCATTTTTTACATACTTGCATGGGCTATGTCTTTCTCTCTCTTCTTTTCTTCAGAATCATAAAATAAAGAACAACTCGTTCATTTGAAGGCCTACCTGGTTTGGATCCCTCCATCACAGAACCATTGTAGATCTGATTCTTGAACTCGGGCCGGTTGTCATTCATGTCGATGACGAAGATGTAGAGGTCCACTGGCTGCTCCACCTGATTCCCGTTCATATCAACTGCATGAGCACGAAGCTGTTTAAAACAAATATAACGATACATTTACACTCATTCACTATTTTGGCTACGATAGACAGGAAGTCAACATGATCATCATTCCATTTATTTATGTAATGAAGTATTGAGTGTTCAGCATACTAGCATGTAAAGTTTCATAAAGCCTTTCTTTGTACTGTCTGTGTTTTGTTTTTTTCAGGGATTTTGAGTGATTAGTCCAAAACAGCACTAATTAGTGTCACAGTTCCAATAAGCGTCCAAAGTGCATTACATATGTGTAGTAAAGTGGTGAAGTGAGGAAGTGGTCAAAATTGTTTTTCACCGAGGCAAATGTTTAATTAACTCCCTGCCATTTTCTGTCCGTCTTATCACTCGATGACTCCATTTTCCGGGAACAGGAGCATTAAATATAAACGCACAACAAACATAATAATGTTGCTTATGCTGTTGGTAGAGACTTCTGTCTGAAAAACTCTGCTTGCCTAAAAACAGTATGTTTACGACAGGAACACACACAGACACACGCACACACACAGACACACGCACACACACCCACACAGAAATACAGTACATATATGCACAACTTTATGAATTTGCATTTTAATTGAAGAGAGAGTGATTAGACAGTGTGACTCAGTGTGTCTAATTGAGGTGTTAGTGCAGCAGCTTTAACTCAGCCAGGGGCAGGGCAACTACACACACACACACACACACACACACACGTATGCATATATATCTAATTCCAACAAAAAGCGAGTTTAGGAATATATCTTCCTGTCCTTTGTATGACATCTGACCATGCTTCTCTCTCTCTTTCTCTCTCTCTCTCTCTCTCTCTCACACACACACACACACACACACCAACTCCTGAATAATTCAGCTCAGATTTGTATGCTTACATGATTCTCAGCATTTTAGTATGCACCATATGTATCATGATATATACTCAGGAGAGCTGGAAGATGCGGGGGGAGGTGGGGGTTGGGGGTGGGGGTGAAAGTCTGACGCCACAACATAGGGACTCCATACACACACACACACACACACACACACACCCAAAACAACAACAACTGCGCGTCCATTTTAAATGTGTGTGTAACCTCATAACCAGTTTATTCTGCATTAGGTTCAGGTTTCATCAAGTTGCATGTAATCAGAGCGAACAACTGATAAATCATTCCGAAGCAAAGCAGTGTAGACAAGTAAACCACGTTTCCACACAAATTTAACTGATTTAGTTCTATCGTAGGCTAGCGGCGTGTGAATGTGCGCGCACACACTCACGCTCGCACACACACACACACACACACACAGAGGAACTGAAACAAATATCCTAAACAACCACTAAATGCATGATGGCAGTGTTATTAATAATCCCATGTCTTACCTGGAATTACAGTGCACCAAACCTTGACATATTACTTAAAAAAATCTGAAATTCTCTTCTGCTGCTTATTCGCCAGTTTTCCTTGCCAAATGTTTGGGCGCTGTCTCGGCTTCAGAGATTTAACGCGAGGATCCTTGGTTGGCCAGTGTACTTGATTGCCATTGTGCAAGCACTTCCATTCCCCTACATTTTCTCAACAAGTATTTACTCAATAAATAATTAAAAATATATATTTGGCTACTCCACTGTTTTAAGCAATTTCAACCTGTTTACCGGAATTTATGTGGATTTCTATATTAGGATTAATATAAACGGTTCAGAAGGAATCTGCATTCAGAACGAATTCATTCAGATTGGCCAAAATCTTTGCATAGCCACTGACACACACACACACACACACACACACATACACAGTACAGACCAGCTCAGGGCAGATACTGGCTGACCTGATGGATCAAACCATGTGCAGAAAAAAGTAAAATGATTGATATTATGTGTATTTTCTCCTCTGTCCCTGTTTCGTCTCTCTAGGTCACTCTTTCTTTGAATCTGTTTTTTCTTTTCTCTCTCGTTCTCTCTCGTTCTCTCTGCCTTTCTCTAAGGTTAATTTGACTTTAGGTTTTTTTCTTGTACATCGTTTGATCCGTTGGGGCAGCCAATATCCGTCATGTGGAGCTGTGTGTGTGTGTGTGTGTGTGTGTGTGTGTGTGTATCTCCAGGGCTCTGGCTGTGATGTGGTAATTCAATAAGAGGGCAAGTCAGAGATTAGGCACACGTTTAAAGGAGAGGAAATGTAATTCTGTTCTGGAATTAAAGTTATTATCTTCAAACAGATGGAGGGATAGAGGAGGAGAAATAACACTGTCTGCCCTCCACCATCTCACATCTCAGCACTGAGGGATAGAGATTAGGGGTGTGTATCTCTCCCCATCTGAGACGACTTGATGTGCAGTGCAATACATGATCAATGATCCGACATGTGAAATATCCATTTAATCAGGAAACAATTCAATAAGATTTAAAGATTGTCAGCAGTGAATTTTAATAAAAAAAAAATGCTTAGGTTTGAGGAGGGGGAAGACACGCCTCCTTCAGTGAGACTGATAAGTACAGAGGCCACGCCTCCCTCACTGAGACTGACAGGTATAGAGGTCACACCTCCTTCACTGAGACTGACAGACAGAGGCCACACCTCCTTCACAAGAACTAAATGATACAAAGGCAATGCCTCCTTCACTAGAACTGACAGGTACAGAAGCCACACCTCCTTCACAAGAACTGACAGGTACAGAGGCCACACCTCCTTCACTGAGACTGACAGACAGAGGCCACACCTCCTTTACAAGAACTGACAGGTACAGAGGCCACACCTCCTTCACTGAGACTGACAGACAGAGGCCACACCTCCTTCACAAGAACTAAGAGATACAAAGGCAACGCCTCCTTCACTAGAACTGACAGGAACAGGGGCCACGCCTCCTTCACTAGAACTGACAGACACAGGGGCCACGCCTCTTTCACTAGAACTGACAGGCACAGAGGCCACGCCTCTTTCACTAGAACTGACAGACACAGGGACCACGCCTCCTTCACTAGAACTGACAGCTACAGAGGCCACACCTCCTTCACTAGAACTGACAGGTACAGGAACCACGCTTCCTTCACTGAAAGTGACAGGAACAGGAACCACGCCTCCTTCACTGAGACTGACAGGTACAGAGGCCACACCTCCTTCACTGAGGCTGACAGGAACAGAGGCCACGCCTCCTTCACTGAGACTGACAGGTACAGAGGCCACGCCTCCTTAGCTAGAACTGACTATTTCCAAATCAGTTTATAACATAAATTAGATTAATAATCATTTTAAAAAATCCAAATTTGTGAGAGCTGATATTTACCAAAACCCATGTTTCCATTTATGTTTTTTATTTTCTTTTCATTCTTATTTTATTTCTGTTTATCTGAGAGAACGGGGAGCTGTTTTGATCGTCCTCATTATATCGATGTTGTTCCATCCTGAACGCAGCTTCGTATGTTAATTAGTGTGCGATGTCTTCACCTCCTCCTGCTCCATGTTTGGAGCAGTTCGAGAGCGTGACGATGCTAATTACGCACTTAGCTCAGAGCCAGGATCATTTTCTGAGGACGGATAACAAAACAGTGACATCTTCTGTACAGAAATGCACGCATCAAGCATCAAACGCCCTCCATGCGGAGCCAAGAACACGACAGAACACTGTTTGTTATCTGAGCTTCGACAAATTTGCACATACTCAAATCTACACTGATGGTACGTTAGCGCTCGGTTAATGAACAGCGAGAGATGAGTTAACGAGTGTCAAAATAGCTAATGAGCTAACTTCCAACCCACGACTTCTGTCAGGAAAAAAAATAAACAATGTGCACGACAGATGGTAAACACACAACGTCAGAGTGAGAGGTGAAGATTCAGGCAGATTTTAGTTTCACACAAGGATTTCTCTGAAAAATGTAATTATAAGTTACAATATTAAAATAAGACTAGTTTAATGTTTTTGTTTGCTTGCTGATGAAATAAAAGCAGTTTTTGCTTGTGCACTTACGTGGTAGGAAGAGCGCTCTTCTCTGTCCAGAGGCTTGGTGACGTACATCTTGCCTTTCTCTGGATCGATGTTGAACACTTCATTAGGTGGCTGATCCGCTCCCACACCGGTGATGCTGTATCTGATGTTAATGGAGCGATCTTTATCGGAACGGATCTGCAAAAGAGACGGAAAGATCCATCACATGGCCTTTTTATTACACACTTTTTGATACACTTTAGTAAACTTTCAGATCAGTCCCAATATAAGGGGTTAATCCCCATCTGCCAGCCAATCAGGAGCGAGTATTTATTCTCCATGGCCATGCTGTTATTCAAGGAATAAATTAATGAGAGGGCATGCCAGTGATAACAGGAGATAACTTGTTTTGCAGACATTCCACAACGTAACTGGAAATGGATAAAAAAGACATGACATGTTCTTTAATACATACATGTGTATATATATATATATATATATATATATATATATATATATATATATATATATATATATATATATATATATATATACACACACAAACACACATATATATATATAACCATTTTGTTGATTATTTTAATTATTTTATTATAAATTTATTTCCATTAATTGGACACGTAATTAGAAATTAAAGTCTTATCAGTGAATTAAAATACATAAGCACTGAATACATATAATGAGATTTACACTACAGCCCCAACCTAGCGCTAAATCACAGTGCTGACACTGGAGACTCCTTCCAAAAATGTTACATTTCATAAATGTTAAACATCATATCAGCAATTCCATGTTTTTTTTTTTTTTTTTTTTTTAACATAACCCATAACAGAACCGCTTTTATAGAAAATGAAACAACACTTTCTGACCAATCAGGTTTCATAAATCAACAGCACTGTGGTAATGTAATTTATGATATCTATGCACCATAATAATACATAAGAGACAATAACACACAGAGTCAATATCAGGTGTAAGTCATTAAGAGACAATTAACACTACTAGGATGGTATATGTGTGTGTGTAAGCTCTGTAACTCTTATATGAGTCAGATTGTAAGAATTTTTATGGATTTGCGAGATTGTGAGATCATTTTATACGTCCGTGCTCCTCCCGAGGCCCACAAGAGTCCATTAAGATCTTAGACAGAACACAATCAGTGCAGCAATCACACACACCTTCTGCCATCCATCATTCTGCTTCTCTCTCCCAGCTACAGATGTCATTAGCACTGTGTGCACACACACACACACACACACAGAGTGTTATGTTCTCCAGAATTGGGACTACATCACATGAGAAATTCAATATCTCCATCTGGAGGAAATAAGCAGCGTCATTTTTCTTCTGTTTGGAGTTCCTGACAGTCAGAGTTCCCTATAGCGAATGCTCACATTGCAGAGTGTGCATGTGTGTGTGTGTGTGTGTGTGTGTGTGTGTGTGTGTTTCTTAGATAAAACACTCATGCAGACGTTAAGAGCTCCGCATTATTGCTGTAATTAGACAAATGACGACAGGCGGATTTAAACAGAGTTACTGAGGAAACAGACGGTGAGTTTCAGTTGAGGATAAAGTGGCACTAACACAGTTGAGTGTGAATATATTGTTAGAATATATTATTACACAATATCGTGGTTTTGGTGTAGCTGTTAAAAAACACACAGACTTCAAAAAAAGACAACGCATGGCACACGTAGGCTCTGGTTTTACTGCACTTGTGCCCCATAAAATCTCATACTATTTTATAACACTATTTAATAAACAAATATGTGTTTGGGATGCAGCCAAAAGCTTTATTTAATGTGTTGCAAAGGTGGCACACTATTTACTAGGGCAGTATGAGGTTTGGGACGCAGCCACTGGCTCTGCTGTAGCTGTTAATAAGGTATCAGTATCAAATTTTCAAGTAACAGTGTTTATAGTATTATCACAAAATTGCGTTTTTATTTGCAAATTCAGAATTAGGACAAAACATATGAAAACGATACTAATTTATTTAAAAAAAAAAACACAGTAGGTGCCTTGTCATTGTGTGTCAAAATCCAAAAGCAGACAGATACAAAGACACTAAATGTTCAAAGTGGGTGACTTAAGTCAAAAAAGATACATCAATATTTACACAGGGAAAGTTTGTATATGCAGAGATGGGTTAAACATGTGCTTAATTTAAATTTCTGGGTGCTTCATTCAGATTATGCAAATTAGCTGCATGTAGTTCACTTTACGTTCAAGCCCAAAAAGATCAGGGATAGAAAATAAGGACTAGTGTTTTTTTTTCCCCTTTGTTGTCAATTATAAAAAAATGGATGGAAATACACACTTCTATCATGCCATAATGTCATAATTTGAAAGAAGGCCATTAATCAGGTGGAAGAAAACAGCCATCAGAGGTGTTATAGCTGCTGAACTGACACATCCAGGGAGAGGGAGAGAGAGAGAGAGAGAGAGAGAGAGAGAGAGAGAGAGAGGGTGTGTGAGATGTTGGTCTGGGACTGCTGTGTAATTGGGTCTCATTTCAGGGCATTTTTCCATTTAGAGCCCAAATTGGCTCCACCTGAGGCTGACACTCTCCCACTATTAGAGACCAGACGCTAATGGAGTTCTCCATTGTACCACTGTATGTAAACACTGTCCCAGACTAGACCTGCACCTGAACACACACGTATGGGTTTCCATTTAAACTAAGTTTTCAGATTTCAGGTTTTCCATTCAGTATTTTTATCCACATTTTCAAAATTTTCATTAAAAGAGCTGAATGAAAAAGCCCATGCAGCCTAACATTAACGTGGTTAGAAAAAAAAGCTCATAATGCACCATTCTGTGGTGTTAATTTTGGGCCAGAAGCAATTTTTCTTGTGGTTGCTGCTCTTTTCTGGAGTACCTACACGTAGTGATTAATATTTTCTTAACAACGTAATGGAAAAAAAGTACAAATCATTCAATAAGGGAACTGATAAGGAGCAACATTTTTTATATGCAAAAACTCATTGAATATATTATTAA
>CM040469.1:2916237-2948737 GCA_022758105.1 Pangasianodon gigas | reverse complement strand
AACGAAGTTTAGCAAGATTCATTACTCGAGTTGTATTAAATGATTTTTTTTTTTGTTGTTGTTGTCGTTCAATGTCTGAAACGGAATTGCTGGTGTGATTTCTATATTTTCTGTCTGTGTAAATGTTATTTATTACAGATATGACATGCATAGCTAACTCCACTTAGCATATATAGGATATTTTGCTATATATATTGCTATGTGTGATCTGAAACCAAAAAATCCAAAATTATGAAGGATGAAAAGCAAAGAATATCTGTCATTTCCAAGAAAGGAAGTCGAACAGTAAATTACTTCCACAATTACTCCATTAGTGCAACAATATTTCTACAGCTCAAGCACAGACTGTAAATGGAGCTCCACTTAAACAAGTTATCCCGCTAACGCTAACAATATAGCACTTCTCTCTCTCTCTCTCTCTCTCAGTCTCTGTATTGCCTCTCTTTCTTTCTGTCCTCCATTTTTTATTCAATCATGTATCATAATCTTCAACCAACAGACAGTTTGACATTTCCCGGGTTGGGTTCTCGAGACGGCTGCACACTTCTGTCTTCTTCGATCATATTCACATATACACACTCGTCCTACACGATGACAAGCTTTCAGGAACGAGAGAACAAGAGAGAGAAAGTGAGGAAGTAGAGTTCTGGTTCGTGGAAGTATAAAAAACCCTCATGGACAATGTGTTCTTCCTGCTCCAACGTTGACGTACTCGTCATTTTGTAGAGCTTTAGCTACACGGTGTAGCTGATCATACTGCAACAGGAAGTGCTACAGGAAGTCATTCTGTCTGACTGCTCAACTCTTTTCAACCCGTCCACTGTAGCTAGTGCTAGGTTCAAATAAACTCCTTTGTTCAGCATTTTCAGGAGATTTCAGATCAATTTTCGTAGCGGTTGTTGCTAAATGTTATTACGGTGGAATTTTAGTTGTTCTGAGTCTTTTCTTACTGTTTTACCAACACATCTGAGGGAAATGTTTATATTCCTGACAGACAGGATGGTGTGAAACTCACGGCACAGCAAAAAAGACAAGCAGCGGCAATGACGAGACGTCAACAAAACATGCTAATGGACAGAAATAGACTCACTCTAAAGAATACTTTTGTAATAATTTTCGTTATTTGCAGGTCTATCATTACAGCGTCTTCATCATTTTATTTCAGTTCGTTATTGTATAATCTGTTATAGAATTTTGCCAAGATTTTATCGGAATCATCTCATATAGTGGCGTGAAAAATTAAATAATTAAAACCCTCAACTACTGGTTTGTTACGTTGGTATTCGTTTCTCTATTTAGTATTTGGATACTTTGTTTTTGCCTTCTATATACAATACACAAACTACACAGGCACTGGAATAACAGTTTCTCCACCCACTGTGCACAATATGTTCAAATGCTGAGTCACTTTGGATTCACCCAAATTCCCGGGAAGAGTCATGTGACCTAAAGGATGTCAGATATGATTCTGTCAATATGCATCACTGAATCATATTATACAAACCATATGTTGTATAATATATATATATATATAAAACAAGAAATCAAAGGTATTATTGCTTTAAAAAGGCATTTACAGGCAAAAAGGAAAAGACAAAGACATAACGGGGGACTGAATCTTATCTTACAAATAATTGTCTTACAAAAATATTTTATAAATAAATAAACATAAAAAATACTCAGATGGAAACCTGGGTTTTGAGTGTGGACTTAGACAACAACTGTGTGTGTGTGTGTAAAGTAAATCATATGTGACTAATGAGAAACGGATGGTCATTTAGTATGCAATATTTAGTGTCTATCTATCTATCTATCTATCTATCTATCTCTTTGTGTGTATATCTGTCTGTATATCAGTTTCTGTGTGTGTATAACTGTATGTCTCTCTGTCTGTGTATCTGTCTGTCTGTCTATCTATCTCTTTGTGTGTGTATATCTGTTTCTCTGTGTACATACCTGTCTCTCTCTCTCTGTGTATCTGTAGGTCTGTCTGTCTGTTTTTAGATAGATAGATAGATAGATAGATAGATAGATAGAATGGAGATTGCAGCATAATTGTAATATATGATGTATTGCACACTAAATGACCATCTGTTTCTCATTAGTCACAAAAGCAGATGATTTATGATTTACGTTACTTTACACACACACACACACACACACACACACACCATATCTATGTGTCTGTCTGTCTATCTTTTATCTATACATGTCTTTTTGTGCATACAGTATATCTGTCTGTATCAGTTTCTCTCTCTCTCTCTCTCTCTATCTATCTATCTGTCTGTCTGTCCATCCATAATCCAGTCAGAGTCTACTGTTGAGAGAAAAAGAGAGAGAAGGAGAAAAAGAAAGACAGATTTTCCTCACTTCTGATTGGCTGATTGAAAGTAAATAAGGACCAATAGGAGAGCTGGCATTTTCATTACTGTGTAATGGTTTGCTATTAGTGTTTGTCAGTGCAGCTGATTACTCCTCTATATTTTCTCAGAATCAAATCCAAGTACTTTCCAAGTACTAAAGACAAACAACACGGCGGCTAAATCTGGTTCTCTCATGAGCAATCTGTCTGACGCACTGACAAACACAAGTGTGCTGAAAAATAAACCTTAAAAATGAAAGGTAAAATCCTGTCTGAACTCTAACTGTGCAGCCGGCACACTTTGGTCTTACTTTTTACAGCTGATTCTTTCCTCCATTACACTGAAACATATGTGTGTGTTGGATATGAGATCAGAGTGTGTACAAGAGAGAGAGAGAGCGAGTGAGAGAGAGATTAGGTTTGATTTCCACTGGATGGGTGACAACGCTAATCCATGGTTCGAGCCAAAGCTTCTCTACAGGAGCCAAGCTACACCTTCTGTTAGCGTAGCATTTCTGGCTAATGCTAATTTCTCCAAACGCACATGTCTCCAAGGACGCACCTGGACACGCAAAGCTGACCAAAAGACAGCTGTCACTGTGATAAACGAGCTGGATGTACTAACACACACACACACACACACACACACACACAGGTTTACCTTTAGGCGTTTATGAATCTGGAGTGTAAAAGACATGAGATGAATAACTGCCTATGATTCGTATTAGCTTTAACATTTAAAAAAAAAGAAGCAGTTAAAGTAACTTATAAATGCAGTTGTGTTCTCATGAGCTGCAGTTCAGGGGCCCGTCGTAGTTGTTTTTTTTTTTTTTTTAGAAAGGATTTTATATCTGTGGTGATTTAAATATAATGATTCTCAATATGGCTGAACACACGGTTGGTTTTTAGCCTTGTGACGTCTTTTGTTAGTAAATTCACAAAACATCTGAGAAACAAAATGTTATCTTGTTCCAGTGACAGCTATGTCCTAGCTAGCTAAACTGCTAGCAGTGTTGTCTTGTTTCCATTAAGAGCTAACTGATAGCTAGGTAAATTGTTAGCTAGTTTTTTTGTTTGCTAGTTGCTTAGCCACAGTGTTCTCACACTGATTTTATCCATGTTCATGTTCATATGTTGAAAGCACAAACTCACGAATTCAATTTCAATGCTAAGCAGTCTATCTACATAACTACTGGCTAGCTGTAGCTATAATTTAACAAAAAAAGGTGAAATTTGAAATCTGATTGCACAAAGTCACATTAAAACCTAAACACTATCATTATAAAAAAGAAAGAAAGAAAAAAAACCATGGGAAATGATAACATGAAAGGAATTGTTGTTATTTGGAAATCTTGGACAACCGGAATTCGTTTTTTTATATACATAAATACATACTTGTCCCTTTTTTTAACACAGCCATTTATTTTTAAAAGATTACAGAGCTTAATATGTTTAAAGCTTTGGAAAATAATTTACAGTAAAGATTTTTGGGTGACTTTCATTACTTGATAGCTACATTAGCCTCGTAGTTCTAGTGTAAAAATAAAGCAGATGTAAGACACCCAACATTTGTTAACTTTACTCAATAGCTAATTTATGCTCCACTTTCCATATTTCCTAGTTGCCTAGCAACAGCATTCTTACATTAACTTTAACTACTTTGATTTTAACACAAAGTAGCTTGTGTTACTGAGCGAAAACGCTACGTACACAACTACTGGCTAGCTGTAGATGATATGCTAATTCAAAAAAGAAAGCAAAATGAACAGTGACATTTGAAAATGTTAATTTTCCTGCCTCTTTTCTCCATCAGAAACACAATCTGACAGAAAAAAACAGGAAATCCATGATTGGGGTTAAGGAATGACGCCATATATATATATTCATGAACAGCGTAGTGTCCTGGGTGAACTAATTGGGACTAATAGGGAAAATAGTATAATTTTATATATTTTTCTGCAGAATTATACCTTTAACAATACCGATGAAATGCCCTGAGCGAATAATTCCACAAAAAAAAATATATGCGAAAAAAAAATGATCTTCTCCCCAGAAGAATCGTTAAGCCATGAGAACGTTTCATTTGAGAAAAGACGTTATTGTTATTTGAGTGCTGCTCTCCGTCCTCAGTTCACACTTATCGTCTTATTTCCATCTCTATCTCCTTCTCTCTTCAGTGCAATCCCCTGTGAAGCGGCCGTGGGGCATTGTGGGTAATTACCATTAACCTACAGTTGGATCTATTATATTTACATGAGGAGCACTGGCACTGACACCGACATCTTCCTTTCTAAACGGCTCCGTAAATCAGATCAGATCTCTCAGCAGCAGCCGAATATCCATTTGCTTCATGATTCTCCTCCAGGGAATGGAGTGAATAAAACAAAATAAAGAAAGAAATAAAGTAAAAAAGCCTCATCTCGCCAGCTCTGTTGGGCCTGGGGACTTTCTCCTTCTCGATCAGTCTCGGCATTTCCCTCCCATCTACATTTCCTCCTTCTATTATTGCCCTTTTTCTCCTGACCCGCCACCGCTGCTGCTACCAGTGCGAGTGTTTATGAAATAATGCATCACATTTATTTGTGTACTTTCTCAGATAGACGCTTCAAATCTTGCACGATTTCCATATATTAGGCGAAGCAGTGCGCTCTCCGGCTGCGTCCTAATGCGATTTCTGTAAAACGATGCCGACTCTCATTAGGAGTCTCCTCGGGAGTTCTCTCTTTCGCTTCTTCAGGCCACATAGTTGAGTCACTGTAATATATTGGCTTTTTTTTTTTTTACGGCTGTTTGGCGCCATAGGCAAAATTTTACACGCCCCTTATCCTGGCCAGACACCATTCCTGCGGCCCACCTCCACCTACCTGTCCTACTTTTCACGTTTAATCTGAGCTGACTTTAATTATCGCTTCTGAAAAAAAATCTGAACACTCCCAACTGTCAAAAATATAAAACGAAAACTTTTCTTATTAGAAAATGATAAAAAAAAAAAACCCTCCTGGATGTTCTCATAAAAAAAAAATCAATAAGTAGAAAAAAAACATAAGGCTGTAATAATATAATACAGCAACATGACAGGACTGAGTTTTTAATTAAATAAATTAATAATTTAAGTAAATAATAAATGTAATAATGAAAACCAAAAAAACCAAATTAATGAAATTAAATAATTCAAACAAACAAATATATTTTGGTTTGTTTCTTTGTTGCACTTGTTTTTAATATTCTATTAACTTTTTTTTTTTTTACGTAATTATTAAATTATAACAATTTTTAAACACAGACCATTTTAAATCACTTCTATACTCTAGGAGTATAGAGAGTATTTTTTTTTTATGTTTTAATGAGGGACAGCATTTGATTGCTTGAAGTTAAAGCTGTGTTAGTTGTTATTATAGAAACTGATGAGTTTCTTCAGAATATAGAATAGTATTAGAAGGAGTGCATTAACATTAACCCGTGATTTGCCTTGTAGCCAGACGTACAGTCAGAGCAGCTGTTATAGAAATTATAGAAAAACCTTTACATTTGCTAATCAAGGAGTCTCCAGTGTCAGTGCTTTGCAACAGTCAGTAAGTTTTTCAAAGTTTTGCTCAAGAACCCAACAGTAGCAGGTTGGAGATCCTAGGATTTGAACTCACAATCTTCTAATCAACAGCCCAAAGCCTTAACCACTGAGCCACCACTTTCCGTTGAGCTTATACATCAGTGTATGAAAGAACTGTTCTATAAGGCTCAGAAGAGGGCGTGGTTGTGGTGAGGGGTGGAGTTACAGCTTCATTTTTATCAAATACAACAAAACTTAATTAATTCTATTAATTTTGCCTCAGACCAGGCTGAAAACTGTTATGATGCTCAGATAGTCCTTGCGTAATCTGTAAACACAGACACTGTGCGCACAGAGTCAAAGAGGCAACAATTTTTTCATTTCATTATGCAATTCTTTTTAGTATGGTGTCATCTTGGTGAAAATGGGTGCTTCATGTTTTCCCCCCTCCAATTCTGTAGCTGTTTTTTTTTTTTTAAATCAGAAGCACTGTAAATTATCCATCTCCTAAACAAAGTTAAGTCGCTGAGCCATGACTCAGTCGAAGATTTTCTATTTCATTTCTGACCTGGCTGGAGGGATGACAAGAGCTAACAATAGGGAAGAAAACGCAGGAGGGAAGACAGACAGTCATCACTGAGATCCACGTGAAGAGACGTGTGCAGGACGAAAGGTTTGACTCTGATTTCCAATCAGAGTGTGTGTACGGAATAAAACACTCCATGTCATGCTCTTATAGGGAAATAATCAACGACATAGTGGTGTGATGAAGCGGAGTTACTGTTAACACCTTAAAAATGATTGCTTTTCAATAACAGCATGTCCATTCCATTTTTTTATTTATTACCGAATTCAATTCAATTCAATTCAATTTTATTTGTATAGCGCTTTTAACAATGGACATTGTCACAAAGCAGCTTTACAGAAATAAATGAATTCACAAAAATATATTGTAAATATTTGAATTTATCACTGTGAATTTATCCCTATGACACATCATACTTTTTATCCATTTATAGTTACATTTAACGTTAGCTCCTGTTATTTTTATGATTATAGCAGCTGTAAATAGCCGTTTTTTCCCTCTCTTTTGATGCTAATAAGACCAAAAAAACCTTCTTCTCATGTTATCAAGAAACCAAAAAGTGCAAAGTCTCCTCTGTCTTGAAGACTTCCCCACGGTGCAAAACTTACTGTTACTACGCGCTAACACTGGAGACTCCTTCCATAAAATTTAAATAAACATCTCTTTACAGGAAGCTTCATTATATCAATGATTATATGTTTTTCTTTGGTAAATAACAGCACATTTTTAATATTTATCATTAGTATTAGATTATGTAGATCCTCCAGTATTGCTCCAGTAATGAGCTATGAATATTTAATAAACATTAGCAGATGGAAACACATGACAGCTTACTTTTCATAAAGATTTCCAAGTTTGACTTAGTCAGTGTGCTGTTATTTCTGATACTCTGCGAATGAAACCAGTTTGAATGTCAACGTAGGGAATGTTTCAGCTGACATATATATAAAAACTAAGAAGCTAATTAAGCAACTGGTGATAAATTCCAGTGACGTCAGCATTAATAAAGGCTTAGCACAATGATATGGATATGAATTCTCACTCATCTCTCTCCATGATAAGGCACAGTGTAATTATTTACCAATTTTCCATCTTTTCCATTTCAAACGCCAGCACTAATTCAGAACTAATTGGAGAGATAAAGTTCAAATCCAGAGCTAACTGCAAAATAAATATAAACAGCAACCTTCAAATGGAGAAAATAATTGCGCTAATTTGATTAGAATCAGACCGTTTGTTTTTCATCCTTAACGCCGAAAGATAAATGAGAGAAGAAATGGAAGCTGTAACGAGGAAGCAATTACATTGATCAAGTTCATTTTCTTTTTCTGAGCCGGAAATTTGTTTTATGTTTCGTTTTATTGATATTGACTGGCATGCTAATGAAAAATAATTTCGACTCAGACTCGTGGGAAGTCTAAAGCTGGCCTTGCAGCCATTCGGTGCGCTAATGCATCATTCGATTAAGAGTAGCTCATATTTACACAAAATAAAGAGCAGGGTCTGAGATCAACTGTAAAATGATCAGTATAAGCAGGCCAGAAAGATGACAATGTCTGAGAGTCATTTCTGAACATGAAGCGAATGAATAGAACAAAAGGATATGATTGTATCTACGAGCATTAACTCCGCCCCTCAGCTCAAACTTAACCTGTTGTATCTTTACACTAAATATTTGTGTATTTGCACCAGGTTTTTTTAATTACTATTTTTCCTTTTAAAATAATTTTTTTAATACTCAGCATATATTCGAGGTGTGACTACACGTCGGGTTGCAGCAGCTACACGAGAGGCATTGTTCACATTCTCACCTGCGTACCTTTTGCACATTTGAAAGATTAAAAGTGATATCCATTAGATGATACATCAGGTTTCCATGTCCATGTAAAATGTTTCTAGATTTAATGGCAGATATTCTGGGACGTTGGTTTTCCCTTTAAAACGGTCATCATCTTGTCATGAGCTGTGTCTCAAACTGAACACTATGACCTTAAATTTAAAACTATTTGCTAAACTACACAGAGAATTTTCATAAAATAGATTTTTTAGTAGGTTTGAAGGCTACATGAAATTTTTTTTTTTAATTCAAACACTAACCGTTATAAAGAAATTGTTTCGTCTTAATACTCAAAAGCTACCTCATAAGTATGCGATTTGTGACACAGCTGAAAACACCACATCACATCGTGCTATACCGCTCCACCATTTACGTTTGTACTGCACCATGCGCACATACGTGTGACATTAATCTTTTAAATGTAAGAATAAATGCAGGATACATGTAGCCGCGATGTTTAAAAAGCAAGGATAAACCCGGCATGGCATTGCTGTTTAGTGACATCACTGCACTGGCATCTGCAGAGACTTCAAGCATGGTCAACTGAAGGGATGTCTAATGGAACTGGAAAAAAAAAAAATTGCATTAAAACAGGAAGAATTCTTGTAATCATGAAATCATGTTGGTCAGTCTGAACTATTTGCTTTTATTAGACCATGTTTTCCCCTTTTCTTAGCTGACTGATGGATGGAGCTGTCTACGGCATTTTGAATGACATTGTGTCCAAATTCTGCCATACACTTGCTGTCCTCCTGCACAGATCATGGCAGGTAAGGACAGCAGCAGCTCATGACCACAGATGTTGGTGAGGCAGGACGACAATAATAACAACATAGCCTCAAACAAGACTCGAGAGGCTATCACTCTTATGCTATAGCCTACTATCTAGTGAATTTTTAGAGAAACACTTTAATAGGCAGATGAGAGTCAACAACTTTCAGTCATCCAGCATACAGTCTAGCGGCTCATTTTGAGTGGTTTTAGACGTACCTTTGTTTAACTGTGTTGAAGGTAATCTTAATAACATAATAAGTTTGATAGGTTTGAGCAAAAGTTCCAGGCCAACTCTATCTCAAAAACCAGACAAAAGACCTGAAACTAGCCCAAACAATTGGGCAATGGAAAAGAGAGACACATTTTTCTTCTTTTTCTCAGCCTTTGTGTTGAGTATTTCTGATGCATTTCTAATGTATAGACATTATCCATTCCATAATCCTCCTTTCCCTCTCTCTATCTTTGCAATATATCTGACAATAGAAACAGTTCTGTACAACATATACACACTGTCTGCACTTATACTTTTTTGCAGAAATTTATTAGATTTAATTTCGATTATTTGTCAACCTTGTTATTAACGCCTCCTCCACTGAAAAACAAGCATGGGGCAGCATAATACTTGCCCCAATGGGCCTCTATTAGTGCTTGTTACAGTTCCCATGTTTGACCACTAGGTGCAATAATAACTCTATGGATGCTAAATGGGGCAGTGAGCGAGCTGCCTCATAACTGCACAATATGTAAAAAAGCAAGATGGAACCTAGGCTTATACGTGTCATAGAGCAACAAAATAATTGGTAACTCAAAAGAAGTAATTAGTATTTAAACAGAATTTATAATGCATGGAATTGTGAAGACTTTATGAAGATTAACATTTGTTAAACGGCTGATATAAATGGTGGGACTCTGCATCATTTGCCCCTATGGACGAGCTGCCACTGGGTAAGGAGCAAGTTAAACAAACATGGTGGTAAAAATAGTGAATGTCACAATTTGATGGATAGCTACAAAACCGATATAAGTCTCATCATTTCAGTTTGTAAACAGATAAACAGACACAGGCTGTCAAAGTGTCCACAGTGCTCCTCTACCACAGTCTGAGTGGAATGTTAACATGTGATTTTCTTTGTTGAGACGCATGCAAATGAAAAATATATTTTAGCTCAGGAAAGTCTGTAGTTTTCAGATATATAGTATATATATAAGTTTTTCCCAGATCACTATAAATACGAAATGCTTAGAATTTAACCTCCAAAAAGTTCTACCTCTTAGATTTTAGACTGCACGTGAGCTCAAGCTAAATAACATACTTCCAGGAAGTACTTTTAATCGTTTTTTATCCATTCTTTTCTGCTTTCAGTACGCAGAATGAGAACAGTCTTCTCTCACTGAGTGATTTTTTTTACAGAAGCTTAATAGCAGCTCTGTGTACTTTACAGATAACAGAAGGCTCATCAACAATGACTTAGCACCACCATGTGACTGGCTTTGATTAAAACCCATTTACTTAAGTATTTTATTTGCTTTTATTGCATGTCTCCAAGTCATCCAAAATCTGTCTTTACACTAATAAATAGTCTTAAAGTTGTGTTTTCTGTTAAGTGCCGCTCACTGATCTGTTCAGTACTTGCACTTTAGTGGTGTTTTGTCCTAGCGCTGCAGGTTTATCCGTCTACATTTTACAGCTATATGAACTGTTGTGAAAATGTTTTAAAATGTTCAGTCTCAGGGAGGATAAATAAGAAATCCTGAGGGAATGTGGCATTACCTTTTTGTCTCACATTTACAAAACAGCCATTTTATAATCAAGACTAATAATATTTCAGCTTGTTATCCTCATCTTTATTTATAAATGATCTTTCTTTTTTTACTCATTTGTTCATATTTTATTTAATTTTTTTAGTTATAACTCATATTTTTACCTTTGGTAAAAGATTCTAATGGATCACATTTTCCCAAACAGAACAGTCATGTGATGTGATGTTCTCATTTCAGAATATAATGGGTTCAAGATGATTACAGGAATTATGAATCACACGTTCAGATTCTCTTTGGCTTTCAGTTTAGAAACAATAAAACACGCTCGTGGTTCAGTTTTGTTTTCCACACACGAGTGAGGCTTTCTTTCAGTCACTTGAGTCACTGTTTGGTTAACACTTCAGAGTGTCCCTAGGTTCAGTCCCTGGAACTTACATTTCTGTTTTCCTGCCTTCAAAATAAAAGCCCAATTCAGACCGGGCCGGAAAGTGCTGCTACACGATGGACCTCTCGGAAGTGTGCATGCTCTTTCTGAAAGAGAAATGGCCTCAAATTGAAACCTAAAAGCAGCATGTTTTTTTTCCTCAGCCCTTATTCGAGTGCATCTCTGACAGTGAGGCGGGTGATATTCTGTCTAAACCTGATAGAAATGGACATTGGGGATATTTCTTCAGGACATGCTGTTATAGGAAATTGATCAACTACCCTGAAGGTGATTATTTTCCTATAACAGCATGTCCTGAAGTGTTTTACTCCTCTTACACTACAGCAATTTGCCAATGTTTACAACTCTATTAATTAAAGTATGACACATCATAATCTTTTCTCTATTTATAGTAACTTTTAATGTTGTGGAACATCCACAAAATAAGTCAGATCCTGTTCTCACGTGGGTTAGAGCAGCTATAAAAAGCCGTTCCCTCAACTGCCTCTCTTTTTTCTCTCTCTCCTTAAGTTTATAAGACAAATAACGCAGTTTTTCTTGATAAAAGGAAACTGAAATGAGTAAACTCCTCTGTCCTGAAGACTATCTCATGGCAGAAAACATACTGACCGTTACAATGCTCTGACACTGGAGACCCCTTCCAACAACGTTAAATAAACATCTGCTTAAAGAAAACTTTAGCATACCAACGATTATATATTTTACTTTTAAAACAAAATACTTTTCTAACAGCACCTTAAACTTATGACTAGGTTTGAATTCGTCATTAAAAATGGATTGAAAAAAATAGATTAAAAACTAGAACATTATTAAGATATATTACACAGAGTTGAAAAGAGGCTCGCCGTGGCCTGTGACAGCTCTGTAAGAAAATGCTCATCTATAGTGGCTAAAATATTACTTTAAAAATTTCAATTATTCATTTATTTAATTATAGATGTAATTTATTTAATTATTAATTAATTTTGTCTCTGTCGAGGTTTTAGGATGTGAAAATCCCTGGGCCAAGAATTTTCTTCCATGTAGCCAAGAGGTTTATAAATGATCCACGGCTGCTTTTAAAAATACATCAGCTAGGGATTTTCATATTAATGAAGAAATTTCTAACGATGAGTGTGTGTCCCAAACCAAGAACACACAACCACACATGCACAGAAGCGTCTACACACAGTTAGTGGCTGCATTAATCCTCACCTTGTTAAATAAACACGCAGACTCTCTGTGCCAGGAAGCAGAAATCCAAATACACATCCATGCCAGTTTGGACTGAAAATTCTACCAAGGTGTCCAGTACATGAGGGTGTAGCTGATATACATAAATATGATTTATAAATATATACATTTTACATTCATGTTTTTAACAAGTGATTTTTTTTAACTCATAAAACTTCTCTTCTCTACTCTTCTCTTCTCTCAGTGGTATGGTAACACAGGTATTTTCAAAATGCAGATAGTTTTTTTTACCCTATAAATTCTTTAGGATACTGAGAATATAGAGACTTTCCACATTTTGAAAATCTCCGTGGTCCTGTACTGTATTACCACATGACTTGCCCATTTGTGTTTGCTGTGAACACAATGGTTGTTTTTGGGTTTTTTGTTCCAGCACCAAAATGCTGCCGGTTTGAAACCAAGAAGCAATGATGGTGGAGGTTCAAAAACGACCACTTCACATGACACAATGGTTCCACTGTTATACTCATGGAGATGTGAGCCTCTTCATAAAATCTTCAGCAGGGCAGGTGGAAAAGAGGGATTTAACAGTCATGGGAATTGAACTCACAAACATTTGGTCACCTGGTCTGGTCACTGCTACTAAAATGGCTTTGGAATCTAAAATGTAAAAATGTTTGGAAGCTATGAGTAAGATGAATCACTGGAACCTTGTCATTTTTTGTAAGGTGGAAAGTTTGGCAGAGAAGAGTTTATGCTTTGCGGTTTCTTGATGATATCACAATCTCTCACAAGAGAGAAAAAAAGAGGCTAAACTTCAACAACCATTAATTGTTGACATTATCAGTTGATTGGCTGGTTGATGAATCATCGACAGGTTGTTGATGGTCTATTGTGTGTTACTGTTTATTGTACTGTATGGTACCGTTATTAGACGTTCTCACCATGTCTGTGTGAACTGTGTCTATTTTATTGTCTTACATTTCCAAATTAACTACACTAACCACAAACTACCAGTATAGCAAATAACCCAAAACCCACATAAAGCTTAAGTAAACTGCCCATGTGTAACCTAATTACCTGGAAATGCTAAAGTCATTGAAGCCAAGAAGAACAGCCAACCTATTGATTCTTGTTAATGAAGTGTTAAAATGAATAGTTTGTGGATTTCACTTGGGTGAGGACCAAAACAACAACTTCCAAGTGAACTCTAGTGCAAATCGACTGCAATGAGAAAGTGATTTGACTCTGAATCAAGCATGCCATTTGTTTTGGGTTGCATTTTTTTTTATATAGATGCAAACTGCAAAACTGAGCCAAAGGACAAAGCTGGAGCGTTGCAGAAATTCCATGAATTCTGGATATTTGGACTGATGAACAAAAGCAGAAAAGTAGAGTCTGGATGTGATATACAAGATCTTATAAACTGTTTATTTATATAATTATGTAGCAATTGATTTAGTGCTGGCTTGGTGTTTCGCTTGCTAGGTTGATTTTCGTTATTGTCTATGTGCACTTGGTAAACATTTGTTTACCTTTTTCCATCACTGTATTTCTGACCAATGATTGTAAGAATTTTATGGTACGTTTTCAGCCCTACACACTTCTCAGACAGTGTGACTTTTTTTTTTATTTGTTCAAACAGCAAACATACTAAAAGTAGCAGCCTTGCTCTGGCTCTCAGTTGGCAAATGGACCAATTGGAGTGAACACACTATAAGGGAACTTGTGAAAGGGTGCCTAAGTTGAGGATAGGGGTCATGGGCTCAAAACACTCCTATCCTAAGTAATGTACTATTAAATATATTATGATTTTGTGGGTAATTTAAATATTTAATATCCTTGCCAACACACTTGTAAACATCTATAATGGCAAAAGGCCATTTATACACGAATGAATGAATGAATGAATGGATGAAGGAATGAATGATTGAACAAACAAACAAACAAAAATAAATGCCATTTCCTCTTACCTATGAGGTCTTTGTTATCTTCAAACTAGGCTAAAATTGCCTGTCTTTCATTGATTAAATATTTGTGCCTTTTCCATTGTAGAGTGAAATGTTTAAATAGTAATGAATTAACCTGTTGAATTATTTACTGAATGTTACATAATATCTGAAAATCTATGTTGTAAATTGAGGGAAGGCTGAATTAAGAAAGCGCTGAAACATGGGACTTTGTTATTACAAGCTAGTGTAAAAATTAGCTTGTTAACTAGCAAGAAAACAAGGCATTAAATGAGCTAAATAAGCTGTAAGGAGGCTACGCTGCACATAAAATTGGCGCTGAAGGTGTGAGCCTGTCAGAGTTCAGGTGAGTCATTATTTATCCGACTACCTGTCTGCAACGTTTCAAAACCTGTGACTGTCACGAAGAGTGCAATGGTGAAAAGTGTGTGTGTCTTCTGAAATAAAATAGGTGTGACATCCCTTCTTCTAACATGATGATTCCAAGACTCAGGCACACAGGCCATGCTGAACATGCTAAGAGAATTCTGACATTTTTAATGATCGTAAATGCACCTTGATTTCAGCCAAGCAATAAATAAATAAATAAATAAATAAATAACACATTCATTTCTCATTATCACACAATGATAAAATATCAAGTAAATCAGGGAGTGCTGTTAAAAGCAATGCCGAACGGTTTTCCACACCATAGCACTCACACAACAAAGAAATTATGATGGCTGGATAGAAGCACTCCTCTGAGTGTTGGCTATGAAACCGAGATGACAGTGTGCAAAAATGTTTTTGTGTGTTGCTCTAATTTTACGGCTTATTTTAATTAATTTATATGAACTGTTAATTCAGAACTCGTAACATAACAGACAAGTGGCATTCACTAGTAATTCCAGTAAACAAGCAGTAAACAGGCTACAACTCAAACTAGCACTGTAGTTAAAAGAATAACCTTCAAACTGATATTATATTAAAGAGTGTAATACTCAAAGTACAATATTAAACAATCTAACACTAAACTAGCATTACAACAAACAAGCTATCACTCAAACTAGCATTATAACAAACAAGCTAACACTCAAACTATTATTATAATAAACAACTAATACTCAAATTACCATTATAAGAAACAGACTAACACTCAAACTAGCATATAATTCAGGCTAACACTCAAACTAGCATTATAGTAAAAAGGCTGACACTAAAACTAGCATTATATTAAACAGGCTACCAGTCAAAATAGCATTAAATAAACAAGCTAACACTCAAACTAGCATTATAGCAAACAGACTTACCTCAAATTACCATTAGAATAAACAACCTAACACTCAAACTACCATTAGAGTAAACGACTAACACTGAAAAATTACAATTAGAGTAAAGAGGCTGACAGTGAAACTAGCGTCATAGTAAACGACTAACACTCAAAAATGACCATTATAATAAACAGGTTAACACTCAAACTAGCATAGTATTCAGTCTAATACTCAAACTAGCATTATAGTAAAAAGACTGACACTAAAACTAGCATTATATTAAACAAACAACATTCTAACATTCAAACTAGCATAGAAAACAGCTAGCTTTTAGTAAACATCCCATATGTTCCCAGGACCGTACTTTTCAGTGCCATCATGCCAGTGCCATGTTCTCTGAAAAGAAAACTAAAGTCCACATTTCAGTTATATTTACAAATCATATTGCAATTTTAATTTAGCTGTAAATAGTTACATTACTTAGAAATTAAAATAAAAAAATGTATGTTATTTGCTCCTTAATGTATTCTGGGGTGTGACTTTTGGTGACCTGCAATCCAAACGTGACCTTAAAAGCTTAACAGTTCCCTTACCAAATTATATAGAGCTGAGGATGCATAAGGGTAATCCACAAATTAATATGGTAAAATAATAAGGTATATTTAATTATAAAAAATAATAATAAAAAAAGGAATTACACTCTTGGTTCATCTGGTAATAAGAGTTAATCATTCTAGATGACAAGAAAAAGAAGGGAAAAAACACCATGCTTGGAATTCAGTACTACAGATGTTGCCTTTGGCTATCTACCTGATAGACAGCCAAAAAAGATTGATACATCAGTTTTCCTTCCTTTTCTTATCTGTTCCAGAAGAAAAAAAAAAACAAGAAGTTGGTCTACGTTGGACATGGTTCAGCTAATCTCGGGATGCTGTTTAGAGATCTGATTTACTGGAACTGGACTCTCTTCCTCTCTCTGGATCTCGGATTCTTCCAGCAATTTGACTGCCAAATACGGGCCTTGAGGATTCCTGACTCATGTCTCCATGTTCAAGCGTATGAATTATGTACTGTTGAGCCACTGTTAACCATCTACAGACTTCTCACGAGCCAAGCATGTTTCGGAGGGAAATGTGTTTGTCCTTATTTAACACCACCAAGCGTACCATATGGAGAGAGTGTTGGGTTTCTCGGCAACTGAAGGAACGGCTGGGGAAAACATAAATAACGGCCTGCTGTAGCTGCGTTTTAGAGACGTGATGGAGGGAGTTTTGACTTTATTGTTTGGAAATGAGACAGACAACATAAATAAATAAGGACAAATGGAAGGAAAGCAGACGGCAAAACAATACCAGTGCAACAAGGCTGAAGAAAAACACACACGCTCTGCAAATTTCTTTTGTTTGCCCTTTCGGTTCAGAGGAACATCATTCATTCCTCCCATCTCTCTTTGTTTCTCTCTCTCTGTGTCCTCATATAATTTCTTGTTTGAACACATGTCGCACCAGGAGCACTGGAGAGGGATGAAGTAGAAGATTTCTGAGCCCCGTTATTTTGGCACAGGCGTTGCAGACAGACGCCAAAGAGCTTCATTAGGCCCGACGGGAGGGTAGATGGATCCAGAGGCTCATGGAAGTCTAGCAGCAGTAAACACAGTGGCAGGCTGGGTAATAATCCATCATAAAAGAGCCGCTCGCGTCTCAACATCACGCCACCCGACGCCTTCGCTGCAGTGTTTCAGCTCCATCAGCTTAGCTTAATGCATCCCCACGCTCTGTCTCCGTCTATCTTTTTCATTCTGTCTCGCTTATTTGTTCCCTTAGCCTTTTGATTTGCTTGCTTCCTCTAAGTGCAACACCGAGGAGGATGTGGTCACTTTTGAGGTCAACTGTAAGCTTGAGACCTAAGTGCACTTTCCCCACTGTGAAAATGTTCAATTTCTGGAACAAAAGGATGGTTTTCCAACAAACAACCATTTTTTTCCTATTTAAAGTCTCACAGAAATTGCTAAGTAAGAAATAAAACACTCTGTGTTGTGCTGTCATAGGAAAATAATCACAGAAATAATTTATTTATTAAAGAATGAAACGTCAAACTTTTTATCCCTTTATAGTTAAATTTAATGTTATGAGGCATTCGAGAGAGAAGTTAGTTCAAGATATCATATACGTTATAACATCTTTACACAGTTGTTCCGTCTCTTTTTTCTTAATAAAACATTAATTTCTTAATAATACTAACTCCACTGAGATCATCAGTTTCTTGTGGTGAACGTGAAAAAAATACTGCAATGACCTTTTTCACATGTTGACTGTCTTCTCATTCAAATTAATTCTCCTGAAAGCGTTTAATTATGAAGATGTTTAGGGTTAGGGTTAGGGTTAGAAGAAGTTTAGTTAGGTGATTTTACTGGAACTGCAGGTCTTCCTAAGACAGGGACAGAGTGCAGCCTTTGTTGCAAAATTTATAACTGAATGTCTCAGCGCTAAGAGCGGTATATACTGTAGTAGATCCTGATTATAGGCTAGAATTTTTATTGGTTTCTTGTATTGCTAGATTTTTTCTTCTTATATCCTGACACCTCTTTTCTCAAACACGAGTGTAGGATCAGACTCTTGGTTAGTGATGGAGCAGATATGACTTTATGGACTTTCTCAAGGGTAAAACTGATGTAGGACAGGATGGTGGTTAATGGTCCGCCTGCCTGCAGTCAACCCCTGCCAGTTCTGGGACCTGAAGTCATAATGCTTAACCACTGAGCTACCACAGCTCCCATTATGCCCTTAGGCTTCTTTCACAACTGCCATTTTCTCCTCAACCACCAACACACCTTTTACATGTAATCCTGTGTGAAGCTGGTATCAGGAGGGCGAAATCTGGCCACTTTTAAAAAGCACTGCCCCCAGAGTAATTTGATAACAGCAGAGCTTCCAATGTTTTATACCTATTTAGTACTTTTATACCTTTCTTACACACAGGCCTCAAAGTCTTAATGTAGGTCCAGAAGAGTTCTTCTTGAATCTTCTACATTGAGATTAACAACTGTAGAACTTCCTCGAGTAGAGAAATGTCTTCAAGGTTCCGAAAGCCTAGTTACTTTGACTTGATGATTCTTTTCTGTACACAGCAGGTTATGCTAGGTGCTCTCCAGGACCTTTAAAATCCACACGATATAAGAGTTATAAAATTTGTTCTTATATTCACTTCTGCATGGGACTGACTCTACTCTAAGCACAAACTTGGAACCCAGTTTTATTGATAACGATATTTTACCCAAATATCACAGTACATCAGCTACCTGATTACTGATCTACCCTGTACACTTGGTGAATAAAGGCTTTTGCGAACCTACAGGGCTGGAAATAGGAGCCGAGGAGTGTGACGAGGGAACATTACAGGTTTGTCGCTGTGGGGATTTGACAAGGCCTCCTGCAAATTCGAATCTCTGTGCGGTTTTGCCTTCTGCATTCCTGAAACACCGGCTCAGTTCAAAGCCTCCCACAAAAGCCGATTGCTGTAATCTGTGCAGGCCAAGCAGCACATCGACAAATGGGTGTGAAGGAGTGTTTTAACCAAGCAGAACAGAATACAGCAGGGGATTTTTTTTTTCCTGGCCAGCCACCACTTGTAAGAAAGTGATAAGTGCCTTCAAACTGGGCTCTCAATCATCCAGAGTGCTGGTAAGTAATGAAATAAGCAACATACTTAACATAAATTGTGTTTTTTTAAACAGTTGAGTGAGACACACGTCCAGGTACATCACGCTTGCAGCTCCAGTGCAAAACTAACGAAGCAATGAAGCAAATGCTAAATACCCTGTCTTGGCTGATTGCTGCATTTGGTCATGGGGGGTATTGTATACAATTTATTTTCTGCCAAACAATCTTTGGCAAGTTGGCATGTGGTGCTTTGTTTCTTTTCCCCCAACCAATTTCTTTTACACAACTCCAATTACACACCACTGCATTAAAAACCATATGAAGTCTTCAACACTCCATTTCTTGGTGTAGATCCAGCATTTCTGAGGTTCAGATAACTGGTGTATTGTGACCGGAAAACCCACCATGCACAGACTCCTCAGTGCCAACGTAGTCTGTAAAGGCCAAAAAATAAATAAATAAAAAAAATACTTCAATAAATGTCTTTTAAACAAAGCCAGTCAAATGGCTGTGCTAAGTCATTGCTGATGAGTCTCCATTTATCTCTAAAGTACCCAGAGCTGCTATTAAGCTTCTGTTAAAAAAATAAAATAAAATAAAAAATACAGCCAGTGAAAGCAGACTGTTCTCAAGGACACGCTGATCTGGTCAGTAAAATAGCAATGAAGTGTCTGTCTGCTTTGCTATTTAATTCTTGTTCATCATTGCTATAATAACGTGCACATTCATAAGCACAGAGCATAAATGCGCAGGAGTCTGGGAAAACATGTCTGAATTCTTGAAACCAGCCAAAAATGCTGAAAAATTGTGTTTTGACCAAAATTGAGTTTTTTTCCGTGTTTTGACCAAAATTGAGTTTTTTTCCTGCCAATAATATTCTTTGACATCTTGAGTGTAAGAAAATATATTTTACCAAAATGACATTTTTATTTGGGCTACTTTCTAACCTCACCTGTAAAGATCAGCGGTAAAAACAGTCGGTCTACATAAAGATGTTTAAAGCCTTGCTAGCTAAGTTTGCTTTTCTAATATGATCGAGTTGTTGGATATTTACGTGTCGTTGCAAAACGGATATAAGCATAATCAATTCAGTTTTTAATCATATAGCAACTGATAAACAACAAATGTCTGCAATGCTATACATCATCATCAAAACAGAGAAGAGCGCATCCATTCTGTACAGATGACAGGTTAAATGTGTAAATGTTTAAATGACTGAATAAAAGACATTAATAACAAAAAATTGTTAACAGAACAGAAGTGAGTGAATGACTCTGCGATTATTTCTCCACCAAAATGTTAGCGTGAACAGAGATCCGTGGAGCAAAGAGACAATAATGAGGCTCGTGAGTGACTTTTCCCCTCAGTGATGAGGCAGAGACTGGATAGAGATTGGAAGTGGATGATGCTGATAATCAAAGCGAGAACTAATTTCCTGTTGTAAACTTATAATTCTTTAAGATTTGGCAGTAATTATAATTTTTTTATACCATCAGTAGATTAGGTTATAAATGTAGAGGTAGGTATGACATCTTTAGGTGGAAATGGAATAAAATCTTTAAATGTGATACACACAGATACACACAAAAGAGAAAAATATTTCAGTTCAGGAAATTTTGTAGTTTTATACAGTAGCTTTATACAGTATTAAGAAAGAAAAAAAAGCTAAACGTTGACCATGTAAAAGGCTTTCCCACGCCACCACACATATATAAAATTATACATAACAATATATAATCACCTTACGTCAGTATTTGCAAGTTAACAACGTGGTTTGGAAAGTAGAGAGGCCTTAACTGATGGAGAAAATAAGGAACATCTCAAATTGTATTTACGAAGGCTATTTTTAATTTCCTTGCTGCTTGTTTGGCACATCGTAAAATACAACCAGCAAGCCAAACAACATAAAACTGACAAGGAAATAAAACACTCATTCATCAAAAACATGATGTTGTACAGGTGGACATTTCAGTTATATTGATAGTAGTATATTTCATTTTTGTCTGCTGTGGTCCTCTATATTCCCATCATAGCCTGATGGAAATTTTCTCAATATTATAATATTATGAATTATCATTCCTAAATAAGTCAAAAAGACACAATTTCTCTTACATCAACACAAAACATCTGAAGACATTTTAGAAATGCTGACACAAGCTTTTCACATACTCATGCAGTTATTATTCAGCTTTGTTTTATGAAGTGCTAATGAATAGAGCAGGTTAGCAGGTTCTGTAGGTTATCATTTCATCTCATTTCTAACAGCATTAATGAATACAGGATGTTCCCTGCCAATTTAAATTTATGGCTGTCTAAGCAGAAGGAAGCAGTTTCTTTTTATATACCTAAAAAAAGTCAGTGCTTTGTAAAAGTCAGGGGTAAAGCTGTAACTTTAGGTTTTCCATCATGGGAAAGTTTTCAGGACAGAAGAGTTTGTGGTTTCTCAGTAACATGCTTATAGTTACTATAACCTAAGTGTTAATAGGAACGAACTTGTTTCATAGATGTTCCACAACATTAAATATTACTATAAACAGATAAAAGTATGTGTCATAATTTAATAGATTAAAAATTGTAATCATTGGAAAATTGCTGTGGTATAAGAGGAATAAAACACTTCAGGAAAAAAGTCTTTGGGATGGTAGGAGTAACTCTGCGTCATCACACTACCCCATTGTTGATTAATTTCCTGTAACAGCAGGATAGTTGTGCTTTATTCCTCTCTGTACTCCCACAGAATTAGCAAACACGCCTGCTCACACTACACACAGATTATCTAGCTAGTAGTGTCAGGTTCAGGTGCTCTTCCCACAGGCCACGGAGCATCTGATATCTTTTGTACACTTTTCTTGTCACAAGCTTCAGGATCTGATTGGTTATCTGCATCCTCTGTGTATATGAACTTGCTCTGGGTTTCAGTGAGAAAACCAAGTGTTGAGCATTGAGCTTTTGGTTTGAAAGTTTACAGAATCACATCTTTAAATGTTTTTTAATGAGTTTTGTTTGAAGCAGTTAGCAGTAAGTAAATCAGATCATCTCATGTTTGCTTAGGAGCTAAGGGCAAAGATCTATGGTTGGCCTTGTATCATGTGTGAAAGTAGCTGATTCTTGGTTGTGTTTACTGGCGAATTGTATCAGACACTCTAGCAAATGTTGGTGATCGCATTTGCGAGACTAGCTCACTAGTAACATCTGTGCTTCCTCAACTGGTTGTAGGTTGTATTAAGTTAATGTGATTTCTGATAAGTGGGACAGTTGCTGGACAAAAGCCCCATTTTCTTTAACCAATCACTGAAATGTGATGTCAGCAGTGTGTTTTCTGCTCCCCCTATCTATGTTTATCCATGTCCTGCTTGAAGAAACTTGAAGGAACACTGGTGGTATAAGTATAGCTCTGTCATTTACAGGGACAGGATGAGTTTGTTACTTTCATTACTATGATTTTATAACCTGCTAAATAAAAGTTTAGGAAACCCAGGGTCCCTGGAGGGCTAGTGGTTAGGCCACAGTGCTTTCACCTCTGCGGCCCGGGTTCGATTCCTGGCCTGGGAAGCCACTGGGGTTGCGTGCAACAGTGTGCTCTCAGTGCCGGTCCCGAGCCTGGATAAAATTGGGGAGGGTTGTGTCAGGAAGGGCATCTGGCGTGAAAACTGTGCCAAATCAAATGCGCGGACCAAATATCCACTGTGGCGACCCCTAACAGCAGCAGCAGAAAGAGGAGCAACAACAACAAAGCTTAGGAAGCCCAGAGGTAATTTATTTGTACAACAGGTAAAATAATTGTAGTTGTTTTTATTTTACTCAATCATGATTTTATTAAAGGCTTTTTTCAGTGTAGTTTCAATGTGACCATGCATTGAATCCAGTGATTCTGACTACTCAATGCAGTCGCATGCAAAAGATTTATTCTAGTTGTGACTGCATGATCAGATGGTAACTCCCAAATCTCTCACTCAGTAGGGAAGTTCATGAGACCTGGCTGAAAAACATTTCCTAAATGAGCAGAAACTGTTCTACTTTGCTGCAAATGCCACTGTTTTATGAGATCCATATGGATGCCATAAAAAGATGGTTATATACGCGAACCAGACTATTGAAGCAATGAAGTAAATGTCCTTGAAATGTATTGGAGCAGTCTGGGTTATGTGGAAGCCCATTGTGCTCAGTCTGCAAGTGAATCATAAAATTTCGATATGACAATATTTAACCCTCCATTACATGCTTTGAAATCCACTACTTTCACACTCGAAGGGCTGCATTTAGTTTCGTTTGAACCGTTGTCTATCAGCGCATGTCTACATTAAGCAAAGGTTTTTTTTTAACATTTAAGTATCGCAAAATACCCGAAGAGGTCCGCAGCAATGGCTCCTGGATGAGCTCTGGGGAAAGATAAAAAAGCGACTAAGAATAAATGTTCGTATCAAAACGTTCCTGTTTGCAAAAATCGATGGTGGCATTTGAAAATTGGCCATGAAGCGTCGGCAATGGTGCATCCATTAAGCCCGAGGCGCGCTGCTTCTGTGTCTGTCAGTGTAATGTTTGGTGAAGTATATTATAGAACAGAGCTACATCTTTTTATGAAGAGACCCAAGACGTCAACTGGATGGTTCTCAGGTTTAAGGCAGTGTTCAGTCAGCCGTCTCGCTTGACTTCCAATGTAATTATAGATACATAAACGACTTTGCGCTGCTCGCTCTTTTAAGTGCCTTTCCTAATTTGCTTCTATCAAAGATTGTCCTCAGGTAGCTCATGTTGCTGGGTAACATGGGTAAGAGACATCTTTAAAGCACAATGGACGGAAAGGTAATAGGATGGAAATACAAGACAAATAAAACGCTTTGCCAAGATGATGGCTGTACGCGCCATGCACGAGAAATCTCATTTACAGCACGCAATTGTGAATAGGCGGCTCGTGGATGTGAGTAAATTCAGCGTGTATGCGTTATCAGTGAGCAATGCTGGAAAAAAAAAAAAACGGCCTTCATATTCGGTCATGGCAGAAGAAGAAAAAAACAGCCAGGCCTCTCATGCTGAGAACAAGCTGTTCATTGGAAGGGTGTGAGCTTTTCTGTTGACGTAGCTAGAGTTTGGCTTGAGGTTAAGGCTTTATTTACCAAAGAGTGAAAGACAAAGAGAGAACGAGAGAGAGAGAAATCAATGGCTCTCCACTGCTGGAGGACTGTGAAGATCAATGGAGACTCAAAAAAAAGCCTCTGAAGAAAAAAAAACAACATTGATTGTTTGACTGAAGAAGAAAGAAAGCCACAAAACACACCTGTGTAGATGGAAAATTTACTCAATCCTTCAAGTGCTGTGTTTTTTTTGAGTGTTGCCATTATGGCCTTGCTCTTTTCCTCCTTGCAAACTCCCTTCAGGATGTTTACTGAAATCGTTTATGAGCTCGAAAGGAACTGGTTCACCAAAAATGAACCCCAAAATGTAGTCAATCAGCCAAGACATGTAATGTTTGGTTTGCACTGGTCCTATGAGACTAATGTAGCTAACAAGCAAGGCTGTTTGCCTGTTATCATCACAGATGCACCTCAGAACCTAAATGACCAGGCTAAAAGGTAGCTAATGTAGAGTAATAATGTATGTTTAGCTAGTTAGCTAGTTAATTGCATTAATAGAGACAAAAGGAAACAAGTGTATGATGATGTAGTACATCATTTTTGCAACTTTACAAGACATCACCATGTCATTGGTGAACGTTTCTGCTATGAGCTGTGGTGTTCTGTCCTCATATCATAAAATATATTATTCCAGTCTGGTTATTGTCTTTATTTTCTCTGCATGTTAGGTGACGACATGTAGTAAGCAGGAGAGTTAGATAACAGCTTTGCACTAGACTCTATTCTACTAAAAAAAAAAAAAAAAAAATCTGGAACCTCTGAGGCCTGAAAGTTGAATTAAGCAGCTGCGTAACCCATCTCTGAATACGCATAACTTTCCCTGTATAAATACTGACATAACTTTTGAACTGACTCTGAATACGGCTCTGTATGTATAGTATAACGTTGTCTTTTTAATGCTAGTGTGTTTGTTGGGAAGTTTTGAAAATCCATTCCTGTATTTAACACAAAAACAGCAGAACTGAGCCGCAAAACTCCATCAGTTTCGTAACACTGATTTGGTACGGGAGGTAGATGGAGTGATGTCACTCATTTCTCAGACAGATGACAAAACACCCCATTATGCTATGGATTGCCTTCATAGGTCATTAGGCAAGGTGGATATCAGACAGGACCAGTCAACCCTGCTATGAGAAATGGAGTCATGGATGCTTGCTTTCTCTCTGTCTCCTTGTCTCTCCATCTTCTCAGTTTGCCAGAGTATCAGCCCACCTTTACTGCGGTTCTCTTTGTTTACTCTTCCTTCAACTGGTATTTTTTTTCTACCTCTATTTTTCTGAGAATTTTAATGGGCTTTGTTCATTAAATTTAACAAGGGATGAACTTGGATCATTTTGATTGTATAGGATCAAATCAAGAAGTCTGATTTAAGGGAATATGATTATGAGTGAAGGAGGTGTGCCTTCTGTATATGCCAGTCCCAGTGAAGGAGGTGTGCCTTCTGTATATGCCAGTCCCAGTGAAGGAGGTGTGACTCTGTGTCAGTGCCATTGAAGGAGGTGTGGCTCTGTGTCAGTGCCATTGAAGGAGGTGTGGCTCTGTGTCGGTCCCAGTGAAGGAGGTGTGGCTCTGTGTCAGTGCAAATGAAGGAGGTGTGGCTCTGTGTCAGTGCAAATGAAGGAGGTGTGGCTCAGTGTCAGTGCCATTGAAGGAGGTGTGGCTCTGTGTTCAGTCTCAGTGAAGGAGGTGTGGCTCTGTGTTCAGTCCCAGTGAAGGAGGTGTGGCTCTGTGTCGGTCCCAGTGAAGGAGGTGTGGCTCTGTGTCAGTGCCAGTGAAGGAGGTGTGGCTCTGTGTCAGTGCCATTGAAGGAGGTGTGGCTCTGTGTCAGTGCCATTGAAGGAGGTGTGGCTCTGTGTCAGTGCCAGTGAAGGAGGTGTGGCTCTGTGTCAGTGCCAGTGAAGGAGGTGTGGCTATGTGTCAGTCTCAGTGTAGAAGGTGTGGCTCTGTGTCAGACCTAGTGAAGGAGGCATGGCCTCTGTATCTATCAGTCCCAGTGAAGGAGGTGTGGCCTTGATTGTGTCAGTTTCATTGAAGGAGGTGTGGCCTCTTTATTAGTTGCAGTGAAAGAGGCATGGCTTCTTTAGTTTTACTCCACAGTGAAGCAAAAAGGCTACTGAAATAATGTTTTTTTTTACACAGTCCTCAGAATGGCCCCAGACATAATAAGTGCCTTTTTGTGTTACTTGGTAATACAAAATTATCATACCTAATAACTCATTTTAAAACATCTTACATGTCATTTGACTGTAGATTCTCGGATGCTTGTTAGTGCTTCCTTTTTTTCCAGAAAAAAAAAAACAAAACAGATCAGCTACGAAAGAGTTATAGTTTTTGTAATGCTTGTTTGTTGGAAAAATATATATATTTTACTTCATAGCATCATACAGAACTAAAGAATTTGATTAGCATTATGTTTAACAATAATCATGACAGTTGGCCAAATCACTTACTGGCAGTTTGGTGATTACGACCAAAATATCAAAGTGAGGCTGATTTATGCAGTGTTTAGGATAATATTTTTCTTTTTTAATATCAGATCTAACCATCTGATATTACTTATCCTATAAGTTATAAACTCCATATTGTAAATCCTCTTTCCTCCAATCTTTACTAATGTTAGTGATTTTTTTTCCACCACTTACTCTTCCTCTCATTTATTAGGTTCCACTTAATCTCATTTGAAATATACACTGGTATTCTTTATTTCATCATATCCTTCCTTTTTATTAAAATGCTCTCTGATTAATTATTTTAATTTGTCTTGCCTGGGTCTCTTTTTCTCTCTTAAATCCCACCTTAGCTATTGTGTGGAGTTGAACAGAAAATTCTGGAGTCGTTCTGGTTAGAAACAGAAGGACGCTTAGCTGTGATAAAGAGCAGCAGAACGTAAATCTGAAGATTCTCCCTGCTGTGAATCCTCAGCATCTGCACCAAGAGACAAACAATAGCGAGCTAGTCTAGTGGAGGAGCCTCAGCGTGAATCCCTGTGCGGTGGTGGGTGGCAGGATGAGACGGTGGTGCCATACAGACGCTATTAAACGAGGAAAAAGAAGACTTAAAGTCCAACACAAACCATCAGCACGGCTCACTGACTTCCTGTTTACGGCCATGTTTACACCACTGGTGTGGATCTGAGCTGGCTGCTCGTTAGGCTCCCTAAGACTCTTTTTATTCTTCTCTAACTCAGGCTGTCTTTCTTACTCTTGTTTTGCTTTATTTCTTGGGGCTTTGGACTAACCCTAGCCCCCTTGAGAGCCATTTCTCTAAGGATTCTTCTTTGGGTTCTAACAAGGGCCCCTGGCTGGGAGTCACATCTTTTAAAAACACTTCTAGTTTTTGATCGCTGTGTATGTATCTCCCTGTATGCCCCTTGTTATACAACAAACACGGAAAGCGTTTTCCAATGGTGGCCCCTTGGGACGAGATAAGACCTGGAGAGAGGTACGAGCTAGAACAACACATTGCGATTAAAGTAAAACTTGCCAAAAAAAAAGAGAGAAACGTCAGCAAATACATGTTATTTATTTTAAACATACATTAAAAATGATCATCATCATCATATCCAGACGAGTTCATGTCACAAAACCACAGTCCAAACGTGGTTTGAGGCAGATTTAGAGAAATGACTTTGGGTGAGACAGACACCATTACCTCTGAGCTAGATTAGCATTATAAAAAAAAAAAAAAAAAAAAAAAAACCTGGACACCAACATGTTTTGGCTGATCAATTACATTTGACATAGTTTGACAAATTAACATTGCGGAGGTGCCAACACTGCTAACAAGCAAATGCTTAGCCAGAGAGGGAAAAAATTACCACAAAAACGCCTAGCATATGTCAGTGGATGAGATGGTTAAATTTTTTTAAATGTACACCAAGCAATGGTAAGAAAAGAGGCAAATATCTGGTGTGACTGCTACGTAATAATTAGCAACCCTTCCTTTTTTATTGACAAAAGAGACCACAGTCCCACCTTCTTGTTTTCTGTTGCCTCACAAGACAAACAAGGTTTGTGAACTCACAGGTCCAAGTTCACCTAGATAAAGACAGGAGCAAAACCAGGAGCAAAAGCGCAACCTTTACATACCACGTCCTTTCCCCTTCAGTGAATCGCCTTTCTTGCCCTATCACATCTTGACAGTTTGCTAGTTACTATCAAAACTTTGAATGTTGAATGGCTGATAGACTGCATTTGAATTAATAGTAACATTGCCAACATTGCTAAGGAGAGAGAGAGCGGGGTAGAGAGAGAGAGAGAGAGTGGGAGAGAGAGAGAATTTTACCACAAACCTTTTTCAGATGTGAACCAAGTAACACTAAGAAACTAGCAAAGCAGAAGTCCGATTTGAACACTATTTTGTTAACGATCAAAGAGACCAGACTTTTCACAAGGCTTTTTTTTTCTATTTTTTTTTTTAAACAAACTACCCCTTTAATGCCCAACATAGAAGATAGATCACTTTATTAATCCTAGAGGGAAATTCACATTTCTAGATAAAGAAAGTGTCAAAAAATGAGCCTATGATAAGAAGAAAACAAAGTTTAGTAAAGATGCATAAGCAAATAAAAAGCAAAACAACTCTAATCCAAAATACAGAGCTTGTAAAAGTCTTTCAGCTGTGATGCCGTGTTTTCAGAAAGAACAGATTCCTGGAGTGCAGAACTTAACAAACCAGAGTGCTTATTTATTTATGTTATTTATCCATGCAGCTTCTAAAAACTTCAAGCCTCCACCTTAATGCTTCAGCAAATCCTGCCTCGTCTTTATGCTTCACAAAACTAGCGGTTTCCCTGCCGGAATGTAATTTTCTGCAATCTTAGACACTCCTGTTGTTCGCCACCCTGACAGAGCTGGAATGTAAAGTGTGTGAGCGCTGGCACTGAATAATGATACGGCACGGGAGACACGTGGAAACGAGACGAGTCAACACACTGATGAAACACTCAGAGGGTGTAAACCGCCTCCGTCTTTTCAGGCTTCGCTGAGCTTTCTGCTCATATGGTGGAGACTGGGAACATTTGGTATCTGTGATGTCTAAACAGTGTTTTCCTTTTCTTAAAAAAAATCCAAGCTTTTTTTCTTATTCTAAAGAAGACTTTCACTGTAACGGCTCTTATGTTGCGTGACGCTGTGTACACCAACAATCCACTAACATACCAAAAGTTCATCAATAGAATGATCAAAATACAAAACGAAAATTTGCTAATAACGACAAGCTAAGCTAGTTGGTGAAATCATATTTTGTTCTCCACATTTCAGAGTGCAAAGGAATTTTCCTGTAGCTTAGATATTTGGCTAAATATTAATGATAGTGTATTTTTCCTTCCACATGTTGAAATACATTGAGGTAAAGTCAACCTGTAGCAACATGTTATAGCTTGCTGCTAAGATACTTGACTAATTTGCTAGATTAATGGCTAAACCAAGGGTTAAATTCACCAGACTGAACTTTGATAATGAGCTGAAGCAGGCCTGAGAACAACGTGTATGTGTGTGTAATAAGCAGGCATACAGTAATATATTTATGTGCATGTGTGTGGGATGCTTAAGAACCCACGCCGGGAAAACACTGATTTTTTTTTTTTTTAGTCTCTGTCTCTGTTCCAGCACTAGACCATCACAGCACAGCCATAATCACATCACGAAGACACACACTAATCACCTCCAAAGCCTCCTTATGACAAGAGCCGGCGAATGGGGCGGCTAATATATGCTAAGCTGCTTAGTGTGGGTCTTGTACCCATCCCTGAAGCCTCTGCTACAGTCATAAATGCATTTAAAGGGGGAGAACCGGGTTCTCTGGATGGCCCTCTGTTTGAATCTCTTTAGCAAATTGATGGCTCATATTTGATAAAAAAAAAACAAGGGTGTGTCCTGAAGGCTAGAGTTTGATACATGGTATCTTACTGAAAGTAAAAGATACAAGTAACATTAGTCACATAACTCTAGTACATGCGGTTTGGGACAGTGTACATAGTGTATCAGAAAGAAGAGATGCTATGATTCGACTAAGGTAGTCAATTCTACTAGCTAGCTACTACCTTTCGAATGGAGCGGGATCTATGTTTCTAGAATCCCGGTGTTCCCAGATTCTGTTTTACCTGGTCCCTATGTTTCCTCAGCTCTATGTTGTCAGGACCCTAAGACATGGTTTAAAGCTGTCTTCCAACTGATTTTACTGTTGCGGGGATATATAGGATTAAGTCAACATGGGACTGAAACATAGAACCTAGAAATGTAGATGATTTTCTCCTAGAAAATTTTAGCATGAGAACCCTAAACTTTGAAAATTTGGGATTTGAAAAAACACAGGACCCTGGAATTATAGGCTTTTTGGGAAAAAAGGGTCATGGCTATATAGGATCCTGATAACACAGTGGCCAAGGAAACCTGAGGCCCAAGAGAGCAAATGATAGTGGACCTTGGACCCTTAAGGGTTCTTTGAACCCTACACTGGGGGTGTTTCCCTATAAGAAAAGGTTCCAAGTAGAAAACTTTTTGTAAGCTAAGATCCTTAATTATCCAGTGAACCTTTGGAGAACCCTTGAAAAGCTCGTTTTCTAAGAGTGTGGAAACAAAGGCCCTGGAATTATAGGACACTGGGGCCATGGGAACTGAGAGACCTATGTTTTAGGGTTAAATATTTCCAAGGCCCTATGTTCGCAGGATCTTTGAAAAATAAGATTAAAGCAATGTGTGACTGAAACATAGGACCTAAACATGGTGATCCTGGAAACATAAAGGCCAAGAGAACTGAGCCAGGGTTCTTCATTTGTCCTATCAGACATGGTTCTAATAAGAAAACTTTTTGTAAGCTAAGATCCTTAATTATAGAACCTTTAAAAAAACATTTTTCTAAGACTGTGGAAGCAAAAGTCCTTGGGTCTCTTGGACATAGGATTAAGGCAATGCAGGATTAAAACATAGAAGCTGGGACTGTAGGGACCTTTTCCTAGAAAATTTGAATGTGGGAACCCTAAAAAACCCTGTATTTGTGGATTCAGAAGCATAGGACCCTGGGAACAAACGGTAATGGGAATATAGGACCTGGGAACATAGGAGCCAAGTGAACTGAGGGTTTTGGGAACAAAGGACCACCAACCATTGGACATTGGACCATTAAGGGTTCTCTGGTTGTCTCTCTGGGAAGAGATTCTAAAAAAAAACCCTATACCAGAGTGTTTTCCTATCAGAACAGCTTCCAAGGAGAAATCTTTTTGGAAGCTAACATCCCTTAATTATTCAATGACCCCTTAGAGAAAAACCCTTTTTAGTGTGTGTGGAAACAAAGGATCCTGGAACTCTTGAGGGGACATCACAGGACCAAAACATAGATCTATATTTGTTTTGTTTGCAATCATCCAGCATGACTTTACAAACAAAACAAATATGAGTCAACAAAACAAAAGGTAGTGGACTTACGCTAACGAGCATCTGTGGAAAGGGACCTCGGGAGTTCTCCGGGACGTTGATTGGTGGAATGACCCAGTCTCGCTTCTGCCGCCGCAGCTCGCTGAAGCTCGAGTTCTGTCTTGGAGGAAACCTGATGACAACTTCCTGCGTCCCGGTGTCCTCTTGTCCTCGTGCCATGTAATTACCTGTCATTTCCTGTAAAATAAAAAGGCAGGAGATGCACGGATGAATAATTTGAGGAGGTCAGTGGGGGAAAGTGTGTGATAAACTTCTCTCAGTACCAAGCAGATGGACGCAGTTTCTCTTCTTCATCTTGTCGTTTAAAAGCTGTAAACATCACTATAGCTGGATTTGAAATTTACACTCCTGCCATCGCTGGCCAGGGACACCGTGAACGCAGGCAGAAATCTGTCAGTTAATGCTTCTTGTTTTTTTTCCCCGTTCCAAATGTAGTAACAAATCTTGTAGTATTGTTTGCAAACTTGTCAGAACCTTCTGGTGAAATTTGGGAGCTGTTTGGCAAACCGTCTTTCCTTTTTTTTTTTTTTTTTGCAGATTAAGATGAAACAAACAGAGCCTATGTTGCACA
>CM040469.1:2863412-2916137 GCA_022758105.1 Pangasianodon gigas | reverse complement strand
TTTCATCCTGTCCAATGCTTTTTAACTGGCAATTAACTGTACCGCTGCAAATTCACTGTATAATCACCTTTACAGTCAATTTGACATTATGATTCTATTAAGTCATTAAAAAATGCTTTGGTGCTTGGACCCCAAAAATCACTGCCAATAGTGAATACATTATACATTCAGAATGAACTAATAATGCGTTCTATATGGATACAAATGCTAATTGTCCTGTCTATCTGTTGTTATGTTCTGTGTGTTTATTGTTCTGTACTCGACTCACACTGTTGTGCATTTGCACTTTATGTAGTCTTGCGTACTGTCTTGTGTTGCACCATGGTCCTGGAGAAATGACGTTTAGTTCCAATGTATACAAGCTATATAGAGGAATGACAATAAAAACCCACTTGACTTGACTTGACTTAATACGAATAAGAGACTGACTTTTTTTTTTTTCCAGGAGGGTTCACAGGTAATCTGGTTGAGACTAGATGTGTGCATAGTGGTAAAGTTCATATGTAAGTGGGTGTGGACATTCCAGTTCAGACCACGCCCACGTTCCCCTCTCTGGGTTTAAATCTCAATACAGATACAGATAGTGGCATTACATTACACTCCTACTTTGCATGTAAGCATCAGTTACTGTCAGACGCAAATCTAATTGCATTGTAGTTTTACAGTGACAATAAAGCTTCCATTATTTTCTATTCCATGCTATTGTTTTTATTTCCAGTATATTGTTCATTTTATATTTATTCCATAATCTCTTTTGTAGCCTGAGGACTTCAGCAGCTACTTAAAATGCAAAACACGGAAAGTAGGTCAACTATGTCATTACTTATCCCAAAAAATTCATTTCCATTACAATTTATCATGTGTCAATTTTCTCACGTTTCAGGTTAGTTTTCTAGGTGAATATTCACAACTGACATGAAAAAAGGTCTCTCTCTGTCTCTCTTTATCTGTCTATCTCTCTATGTCTCTGTCTCTCCTGCTCTCTCTCTCTCGGTACCAGTAGAGGTTTTATACATCGTCTCAGTAATAGGTATTCATCAGCGCCTTGGGAGTCCCAACAAGGCAGTGTGCACCACCGTGAGTGAGTGTGTGTGTGTGTGTGTGTGTGTGTGTGTGTAGTCCCTGCTGAGTGCAGGTTAAGTACATCTACAGGTACAGATAATAGCAGTCTTACACTTTCTCCCTGAGGTGCACTGACATTCATTTGTTTTCATGGGGTCTGTTGTTGAAAACCCCAGAGTGAATAAGAATGAAGAGAGAGAGAGAGCCAGAGAGAGAGAGAGAGTGAGTTGTGTGTATATAAGAAAAGAGAGACAAGGATTTTTAAAGCGTCTCATTTCATCTGGGGGATGTCATAACAAGGATCGTCAATCTCCTTCTATTTACACACATTCTGTCCTGTCGATATTTGACTACATTGATATTAAATATGTATATTAAATATTGAATATAGGGGTTTAAATTTTTTATACTCCATCTGCTTCACTTAGAAAGTCACCTCAGAGCACCCACTAAAATATATGCCTAATGGAAATGAGCTGTGAGTGTGATAGAGATAGGATACAGATAAGATAGAGAAGAAGAAGAAGGAGGAGGAGGACATATGTAACAGGACATACAGAAGCGAAAAAGATCAAGGAGACAAAAAAAGAGAAATACTGTAAATAATGAAAGACAGAAGAACAAAAAAAGTTCTTAATAAGGAGTAAGAACAAAGGAAGAAGAAAAAGAAGAAGACAATCTAAAATAATTACATGAACAAGACAAAAAGATTGAACAAAAAACGAGAATGATACTTGAAAATAAGAACTAAAACAAACTATAAAAAAAGAACAAGAATAATAGGAAGGAAAGAACAACCAAAACTTGAAGGATAACTGGAAGAATGAGAAGGTACAAATGTAGGAACAAGGCATCCAGAAGAACATCAACAAAAAAATTGCTACAATTGAACAATAAAATAAAGCAAAATATAAGATGGAAGAATGTGAAGCAAGAACCAGATGAACAAAAACCAGGACAAGAACAATGAGTAAAAGATCAAGCAGAACAAGTAATGAAAAAAGTAGCAGAAGAAAAAGAAGGAGGAGAAGAAGAAGAAGAAGAGGAGGAGAAGCAGGAGAAGCAAAACCAGACCTACAACAATATGAATGAAAACCAAAATTGTAACAGAACATAAAGAAGAGAAAATATAGAAAGACAGAACAAGAAGCAGCACAAGAAGGAAAATAAGTACAGAAGAAGAAGACTAGCATGAAAAAGACAAACACAGATGAACTGAAAGAACTCATGAACAACAAGAAGCACAAATAAAACAAAAATGAGGATGGCCCATGAAAATAAGAAAGAACTCTAGAACTAGAGAAATTAAAAAAAAAAAAAAAAACGAGGAACTAAACAAAAAGAAGGAGGAGGCAGATAAAAAGAACAAGAATCAACAAAACTACAGGAATAAGGAAGAATGAAAACATAAAAATGTAGGCACAAGGCTTAAAGAAGAACATCAATAATAAAGCGACAACAAAATAACGAAAGACAAGAAGAATGTGACACAAGAAGCAGGAACAAGACGAATAAAAACCACAACAAGTAGAGGTACAAGTGGAACAAGAATGAAGAATAAGTACTAGAAGAATGAATTAGAAGGAAAAAAATGAATTCAGTAAGCACTTTGGTGGATCTGGAGTTCCGGGAATCCCGGGAATGTTGGGCCTGAAGCGGGAATTCACCCTGAATAGGACGCCTTTCCGGCACAGGTCACCACACACTCATACACACCTGGAATCAACGTAGCTATGATAGCAAGCGACACATGTGACTTGTGGCTTGCTAGCTTGAACACACAGATATTTCTAAATGAATTAAAAATGGAGGAACAACATTGGAAGTTTTTTTTGCATGTAATTTGCATATTAATGTGAACTACGGCTCGGAGACTCGGAGACATGTTTGACAAGACGTGTTTATGCGTGTGTTTAAAATCTTATCAGAAGACGATCCAGATACAAGACCCATGAAATGTGCCGGTGTAAACAGAATCTTCCTCTATCAACACAAGTGCAGCACAGCTGGCGCAGCTGGCCCCAATCGTACAGATGTGCACCTGGTTGGATTAATCAGGTGAATCTTTATTCAACATTCATTTCAGACAGGAGCGAGTCAGGCTGGGAGCCAGAACACACACATCCACCTTGCTCGGAGAGATGTACTGCAAAAGAGTTGTGTGAGAAAGAGGGATTAGAGAGAAGAGCAAGAGAGGAGGAGGAGTGGAGGAACAGCATGTGGGACAAGCGTCCATCAGTAGTGAATGAGAGGGAAGGAGCTTGGCAGGTGTGTGTGTGTGTATGGGTGTGTGTGTTGGCAAAGGTCAATATGAAAGTGACTGTGAGAAGGAATGAATGGTCACTCTCACTCTCTATCTCCCTCCCTCTCTCATACACACACACACACACACACACACGCAGAGTGTTAAACGGTGCCAGTCTAAACCGTTCTGGCAGTCTGGGCTTTGAAATCCCACCTGCCTCTCCACATCTGGAAGTTATTATTCAACACAATAACAGTGAGACCCCGGCAAATACTAAACACTACACTACACTACACTATACACACACACATACACACACACAGCAGGTCCCGATGTTGCCGAGTGACAGGTGTCCCTGGTGCGACAATTCGCAGACTTAATCACGTGACATTGATTCTGGTCTTTCCTTTCTGTTCTTGACATCCTGAAATTCACAAGATGTTAGTTTGAATTAAACTAAATAATAGCTTCATGCTAGCTAGTCTCAGAAACAGGCAATTTGACTGACGTGTCAGACGACCAATCACAGACCTTTTCCACACAAAAGATTATCTTTCATTCACTGCTACCTGCTTCAACCAAAACTCTTTATTATTTTTAAAGACTAGATTATGTCAACGTTTTAATCCAAAATTAAATTGTCGCAGTGTCTGCCTTGTTTGCCTCTAAAAAACTGGCACATGGAAGTATGGAGAGAATCAGATTCTAAAGATTCTGAAGCTTGTGGCCAGAAAAGTGTACAAAAGAAATCGGTCACAACAGACGAGTGCCCTAGATCGCAAGATCGAATCCAGAGAATGCTAGGAGCCTAGGGAGGAAAATTGGCAGTGCTGTTTGGGTGGGAGGGGCATATTCTCTCTCCCCTGTCAATCACAGTGACACTAGCCAATCATGGCCATCTGTGAGCTCCTGTATGCGGAAGAGGTGGCTTCACGTGTCTCAGAGGAAGCACGTGTTCTTGATCAGGCGGATTATTACTACATTAGCAGTACTTTCACTCGCGTCAGTGTGTTTTGTACTCTTTCCAACGCTGTGTATAAGTTACGTTTTGTTTTAGCCAGGCCCCTTAGATCTCTGTAGTCATCCACATGGCCACGCCCTCTCAAATGATACAACGGTGAGTTGTTTAAAGCGAAACCGACGAGTTGTAATCATGTGACATGTAAAGATACTGTAACATGAACGATACATTTGAGTGCGTAAATAAGGATTCATAACCGCAACATGAAAAGTCATAGGATTCATAGATTATAGACAATTTAAGGATCTAATTTTAAGATCAGATTAAGTCTGTGTCACATCCAGTCCAAAATTGTGTATCACGGGCCAAAAGTGGGTATCAGTGATGTTTTTGTTGATTGCATTGAGTTGTGTACTGCTGATCTGCTCAGAATAACAACATGCTCCAGCCGAGTTAAACTCATCTGACTCCATACTGCACTACGTGAAGCTGCAGTCCAGATGGGGTTGGGTTAAATTGGCTCTGTGTGTGTGTGTGTGTGTGTCTCTGTGTGAGTGTGTGTGTGATCGATTTTGCGTATTTTTAGACGTGCTACCTGTAGGGCCTGACAAGCTTGCTAAATAAATTATAGGAGCGCTCACCTCTCACACACAGGGTCCAAGTTTCATCAAGAAGGCAGCCTGTGTGCGTGTGTGTGTGTGTGTATGTGTCACTCAACCTGATGGTTTTTATGTAGACACTTAACTACTAGAGCAATGAGAAGTATTCAGAAAAACTGAATCATTGTGTGTGCACGCGCACACACCACAAACACACACTCATATGGGCCATATATACAGTATGTGTGTGTCCTTTTCTGTCTTTCTTTCTTTCTTTCTGTCTGTCTGTCTGTCTTTCTTTGTGTCATCCACAAGCATTGTAGATGTTCTTCAGGAATTGTGGATGTAGTGTTTTTTTTGTCTTCTCACCTCGAGCTCCAGTTGGACGATCGTCTCCCAGGTGTGTGTATCGTCTGTGGTGTGAGCCGTCACTGTGAATTTTATCGGTGTGTTCAGAGTGAACACTTCTCTCTGTGTGTACACAGATCCGTCTGTCTCGATTCTGAAGCGGGGATCACTGCTGTCCATTCGTACAGCTGCGTTCCCTAAACAGTCATCAAAATGAACTGAGAGAGAGAGAGAGAGAGAGAGAGAGAGTTATACTCAACTCAATTTCAAGCCGTTTATACTCACATGACTTCAGAGTAACACCACAGAGTGACACACACACACACACACACACACACGCTGTTATTATTAAGTAAGAGGCATGATATTACAGGAAAACAATTAATGACATGTTAGCAGTGCATTATGGGAAATATACGGTCACTCAGCCACTAAAAACACCACCTTATGAATGTTCTATAATTTAGTTATTGACCGTTTTATTGTAATATTGCATTTCTATCTGCTGGTTTATTAATCTATTTAAATTTATATCCACTCTCTTTTTGATTTGTAACTTAATTAATTTCTTGGATTAATTTCCAGGATGAATAATTTGGAGATTATTAATTAATTAATATTATTAATTTAATTTCATATTAATTAATTTATTAATCCACGAATATAAAATTTTGTAATCCCGAATTTAATAATTTTAGATTTAATACATCCATAATACTTTACTATTGCTAACATATTTTATTTAAGAATATAATAATCACTGAATTTTCACATCGAGGATTTAAAAAAAAGATTTTCAGAATTCATTTTATTATTTAGTTTGCGTTAAAAAATTGTTTTTGTTTGTTTATTCATTTGCATTCTCATTTTATTCTGGTTTTTATTTGTTTGTTTGTTTGTTTGTTTGTTTGTTTGTTTGTTTAATACTCAGTTGTGTTATAAAAGAAAGCTTTGCGTGTTATAGCGTTTGACACATTACCTAAAATGGCTGATGTTCTAGATATAAATTTGTGAGATTTAGGACAAAACAGAGGAGCAGATCCAGAGAAAAACCTAAGGAGCCAAATCACATCCCACTGCTATCGATCTCAATTAGCCGCTAATATGGCGGAAATGATCGTGAAGCACCGAGTCATCTGCCTCTTTATCCCGCCAGAGAATGAGGCAGGAAAGAGAGTCGCATTCAGCATGACCAGATGAGACAGGAATAGAAAAATCAATTCGAGTCAAACTCTGGAGGCAGGTTACCTGTAAAGAATCGCTCGCTGTCGCGCAGAATGTCTTTTTATATCAACGATACAGAGATTCAATATGCGGTCTGGTCGATAAATCTGAGTCTGAAAGCAGTCTTTATTTCATCAAAGTACTGGATATACAGAAGAAATTCTTATCAAACTAAAATCTAGATTTCTTGTTCACGCACCGTTTTCGTTATTTATTCACATAGTTGTGAAAGGGGCGGGGCTATAAAAGGACGTAACAAGGTCGAGCCAGTGCTACGCCAAGGATGTAAATGAAGTGAAATGAAACCCTGTGACAGGAGAGGCGAAACAGTCTGGAACAGATAATCCATGAAAAATGAGACAAATTGTGCCTGGAAATCTGGTGAGAGAGATAAAGACTTTCTAAAAAATGATTAGCAAGAATTTTAGCGCTTTAAAACTGGAGGTTATTCCTGTTTAGGGCAAAACATCTCTAACCTTTTACAAACATCAATGATTTAATCACCTAATCATTTAAGAACCTAACAGTCCATTTTTATTATAATTATTTTTACTCTTTAAGAATAATAATGAAGAAGATAACGCTGGTAAAGAACACGTAAACTTTTGCAGTGACCAAGAAAAGCGTTAAATCAAAACTATTATTGGTCTATTTAAATTTCTATTTAAATTTATAACCATTGCTTTTTCATTTGTAACTGAATTACTGAACAGAATCTGGGAATAATTTCCATGATTAATAATTTGGAGATTATTAAATTCAAAGAGTATTAAATCAAAGCATTATTAAATGTGGAACTAAATTCTGGTGTTATTAAATTTATGGATAATCCAAGAGGATAAAATTTTGTAATCCCAAATTTAATTATCTCGGATTAAATAAATCCATAAACATTAATGCCTGAATTTAATAATCATTAATGTAATCATCAATGAATGTAATAATCCACAAATGCATTTTTATGCATTAAAATATTTTTTGTAAGAATTTAATACTGAATTTCTTAATACTAAAACACTTAATGAACAGTACTGAATTTTCACATCTTTTCACATCTAGGGTTTTAAAAACATATTTTAATAATCTGATAATAATTGAATAATTCACAACTATAATAAACCTGCACATGCAGAAATTTTTCAGTGACCAAGAAAAGTGCTAAATCAAAACTGTTTTATATTTTAAAATCTTTAAAATCATTCCTGAGGAAGCTTTGAGGTCTCTCGACATCGTAACAACCAGCTTCAGGAGGACTTTCACCAAAGGAGGCTTTTCTTAAACTTCTAAAATAACCCAAACTTCCTCCATGCAAATGACTTCAGCACAAGGAAAATAAAGGGAAAAAACTTATATAGCTTAACTTATATAACAAAAATGCCTTTTGATTCAGAAATAAATGTTTACCTCTGCATTTATATATCTATAACATCTACAGTATGAGACTATTTTACATTTGGCTTAGAAACAAATTCCAACCATAAGACTTAAAAAAGTCTCAAAAAAGAAACAAATGTATTGTGCCTGAACTTCTGACTGGTAGTGTACATTAAGTAAGGAATAAAACACAACTGGGCATGATATTATAGGAAAATAATCAATGACAGGGTTGTGAGTTGAAGTTTTTTGCTTTCCTGTTTGCCAACAATTAGAATTTAAAGAATGATCATAATGATCATTAATTATGAATGATCATATCATAATTTGTATCCATTTATGGTTACATTTAATGCTCTGGAATTTATACAAACCAAGTCAGTTCCTGTTCTCACTTACGTTATAGCAGCTACAAACAGTCGTTCCCTCAGCAGCCTCTCTCTTTTTTTTTTCTCTCAGTTGAAGTTAATAAGAAAAATAATGCAGTTTGTGATGTTACTGAGAAAGCAGAAAGCACAACATCCTCTGTCCTGAAAACTCAAAGTTACAGTTTACAAAGCACTGACACTGGAGACTCCTTCCATAACTGCTAAATAAACACATTTCTCTTTACAGAAAACTTCGCCATATCAAAGATTACACGTTTTTAATCCGATTACAAGTCCCTGTGAATGAGCTGTTACTATAGAAACGATCAGGTATTAGAACTATAGAGGTATTAGCTGTGCTATTGTCAGAGCTGCTGGTATAAAAATTACTCCACACCTTCTGACCAATCAGATTCGAGAAGATTTCAGCATCACTGTGGCAGATATTATTTTTAATTATATCACAGTCCCACCATTAGAGATAAGTAGAAATGGAAAAACAATAGCAAGAAAACAATGAAATAAAACAATTTAAAATAAAATGTAAAATTTGTTCAAGGTATAATATTTATTTATTTATTTATTCATTCATTCATTCATTCATTCATTCATTTATTCATTTATTTAACTATCCGTCCTGCCACCAGCCATATCCAGAGGTCAATAATAAATTTATTAGCAATATATAAAGTTACAATTTTGGAATGTTAAATCCCGTAAGAAAGATAGAAAAGAAAAGGGGAATTTTTTTTTTTTTTTGATAAATACCTAATTACAATTTACATAACTGTTGTTCCCCAAGTTATAATTAATGTAACGGTTACATCAGTGGTCTTTAAGGTCCAATTAACTTTTTTTTAACTTCTTCATTCCTTCATTAATGTGTGGTCCCTGCTCTCACTCTCTCAACATTAATACTTAGTTCCATTATTTTTGTGAGTTTTTTTGTGATCTTGTTCTCTCACATTTCCTGAATCTGAAATTCACTATCTACATAACGACAGGTGAATGGAGACGAGTGCTCGCTTAAGCAATCATGCAGAAGCTCATTTTTCACACACACACACACATCTTTCTCTCTCTCTCTCTCTCGCTCTCTCTCAGTGCTTAATGCGACTTCTACTCTGTTTCTCTCAGCAGTGGCGACATTTGTCTTGTTTTTCATGGATTATCTGCTCCAGACGTTTTTCTTCCCGCCGCCATGGAGAGTTTCATATCTGCTTTTAATGCTTCTCTTAATGCTTAGTCAATAAAAAGCACTTTATTCTTTAATTATTTATTTTTTCCCCATGACCTTACCACCAAGTCGAACTTTCTCTCTAGCTTCTCAGCGGCGTTCAGTGTACACGACTAAAATCATTTTACTGGTAGCAATATTTATTTCAATGATAATGATCATATGTTTATTCATGGACTCACTTCTTTTGCAGTATTCTTTACATTTCTCTTTTTCATTTTCACATTTTTTAAGTTCCTTTTAAAATATTGCATGTAAATGGTGCAGCTAGCCATCATTACAAACACCAGCCTCATTTCTCACTCTCTCGCTCTCTCGCTCTCTCTCTCTCTCTCTCTCTCTCTCTCTCTCAGTACTGATAAGATGTCTTGCCTATTCTTCTCGCTCTCATTTTCTTTCACAATGATAATTGACAACCCAGTTTTCCACTTCCTGTTCTTTAAAGGGAAGTGCTTGCCTGGCAGACCTCCATTAAGGCCCCGTGTTAGATCAAGATGAAAAACGAAGCAGACTGGGTTGTTCCTGACGATCGAAAGATGTGTAATGTAATTGGGATGCCTTGAAAATACACGACGCTCTAACAGGCTGTGGTGCGACTTTAGCAGATCCATCAAATATAGGATCCAAACTGTCACGCCACTTATCACTAAGAAAGGATGAAAACCATCTGTATACAACGGGGCAGAGCGAGCGATTCAGCAGGAAGCAGGACAAACTAACAAATTTGACGCTTGTGAGTGATTTTCTTTTTTTCTTTATTTTATTCATTCATTCATTCGTCTTCAGTAAGAGCTTTATCCTGCTCAGGGTGGAGGTGGATGCGGAGCCTATCCCGGGAATACTGGGCGTGAAGAATACTGGGAATACATCCTGGATAGGATGCCAGTCCACATACAGCCCTCCACCCCTCTCCCCAACACACACACACACACATTCACACCTAGGGGCAATTTGGAGTCACCAATACACAAGTGTCATTAATTTCACTCATCGTTGAGCTTTTCAGTTTATATAGCACAAAGACAAATCTCTCCCTCTCTCTCTCTCTGCGTCTCTTTCTTTGCCTGTCTCTTTCTCCCTGTCTGTCTGTCTGTCTTTCTCTCTATCTCTCTGTCTCTCTCTCCCTCTCTCAACCATCTCTCTCTGCCTTTCTCTCTCCTGTCTCTATCTCTCTCTCCTGTCTGTCTTTCTGTCTGTCTCACTCTCACTCTCTCTGTCTCTGCCTGTCTGTTTCTCTCTGTTTGCCTCCCCCCAGCCTCTCTCTCTCTCTCTCTCTTTCACACTCTCTCTCTGGCCGGACTCCAGTGCTGCAGTGCTGTGTCTGTACGTGGTGGAGGAGTGGGAGTAAAGAACTGAGCTAAGATCATTAGCGCACCGTCTGTGTGTGTGTGTGTGTGTGTGTGTGTGTGTGTGTCAGACCCAGGAAAAATCATAAACCAGTGTGCATATGGAGCATCAGCCACGAGCATGGAAGTGTGTTTGTGTGTGTGTGTATGTGTGTGTGTGTGTGTGTGTTTATATCTTTGCATCCCTTGACGTCCGCCCCAGGCATTATAACCGAAGGTTGACCCCGCCCACTTTTACAGCAGCCTTACTTCCGAAAGTTTCTCTCTGCTTCATCACCTCCACAGACATTTTAGAAAACTCCTATACGTGAAGAGTTTAAACACTGAAACTGAGCTGCAAGATCAATCGGGATGTTATCTTTTTTTTTTTTTTTACTTATTTACTTTTTTGTTCAAAGAAATACATATTTGAAAAATGAGAGAAACTGCATAAAGGCTGAAGACTGAGCACTCACTGGACATAACATGAAAGAATAAAAATGTAGATGAAGTACATGAAAAAATGAAATGTAGTGATTACCTAGTGGTTACGTATGGAATAAAACACTCTGTTGTGCTGTTATAGAAAAATACTCAACGACAGGGTTCTGAAGTTGATTATTTTCCAATAACAGCATGTCCTGAAGTGTTTTATTCCTCTTTTATCACAGCAATTTGCCAATGATTACAATATTATTTATAAAAGAAATGACACATTGTACATTTTATCCACTTAAAATTACATTTAATCTTGTGACACGTCTGTGAATTTTTGTGTGTTTGTGTGTGTTTGTGTTTGCATGGCCTGCTAGTTGCAGAATATATGATAAAGGTCAGGAAGTGTGTCAAACTCTGCAGCTCCTCCATGCACTTGGGCTCATGTGGTTTGGAGAGAAAAGGTACCTGTGTGTACCTTGTGTGTGTTTGTACGTGTGTATTTTTGTGTGTGTGTGTGAGTGTGTGCGTGTGTTTATATTTCATGCGTCACAGCTATTTTAGTTCCTCTGCCGACACACACACGCAGGTCAAAAGGCGATGTAGCAATGGAGTGCTGGAAATGTCAAAAACTGGGAAGTGAGATTATAATAACACACACACACACACACACACACACACACACCCCCACAGACACACAGACACACACAGCTTTTTATATGGAGACAAACAGTAAATGATGCCAGAAAATCTGTGATATTTTTTTGGTAGAGAGTTTTGAAGTGATATTCATAAATGCTCAAATTTTAATGCTCATTTTTAAGATCAAAGAAAATGACACGCCCACCCGTCACTCAAACACACACACACACCTGTTACTCAAACACACACCCACCTGTAATTCAAACATACGCCCACCTGTAACTCAAACACACACACACACACACCTGTCACTCAAACACACTTCTACCTGTCACTCAAACACACACCTGTAACTCAAACACACGCCCACCTGTCACTTAAAACACACACCCACCTGTAATTCAAACACACACCCACCTGTAATGCAAACACATGCCCACCTGTAACTCAAACACACACACACACACCTGTCACTCAAACACACTCCTACCTGTCACTCAAACACACGCCCACCTGTCACTCAAAACACACACCCACCTGTAATTCAAACACACACCCACCTGTAATGCAAACACACGTCCACCTGTAACTCAAATACACGCCCACCTGTAATTCAAACATACACCCACCTGTAACTTAAACACACACACACCTGTAACTCAAATACACGCCCAGCTGTATCTCAAACACACACCCACCTGTAATTCAAATACACGCCCACCTGTAATGCGAAAACACGCCCACCTGTAACTCAAACACACACCCACCTGTGACTCAAATACAAGCCCAGCTGTATCTCAAATACTTGCCCACCTTTAACTCAAACACACATACCCACCTGTAATTCAAACACACGCCCACCTGTAATTCAAACACACGCCCACCTGTAACTCAAACACACACTCATCTGTCACGCAACACATGCCCACCTGTAACTCAACACACATGCCCACCTGTAACTCAGACACACATGCCCACCTGTCACTCAACACACACGCCCACCTGTAACTCAAACACATACCCACCTGACTCTCAAACACACACCGACCTGTCACTCAACACACACGCCCACCTGTAACTCAAACACACAGCCATTTGTTTTATTTAAAGGCACACCTTATCTAAACAACAAACAAATAAATAACAATGCAAATTTCATAGTTCCAGTTCCATAAATAGGCTATGTTGGTCAAATTGGTGAAAGACAGAAAGAAAGAAAGAAAATATTTAAGTCTGTCCTGCTTATATGTTCAATAATAAATTTGAATAAATGTGCATAAAAAACAAATGGATGGAAACAACACGCTACTGTCTTCTAGGATCGCAATGTGATAAACTCCAGTAGAGTGTGCGTGTGCTTGTGTGTGTGTGTGTGTGTTTGGGTAGTTGGGCGTATCGTGTCGCTCCTGCAGTCGTATCCAGTTTCCTCTCAACAGTTTTCCTCAGGGAGGGATCACTGGCAGAGAGTGGACACACATACACACACACACACACATCAATGCATACAAATGGCCCCACTCGGAGGCCTCCTGCCACAAAGTGTGTGTGTGATGCCAGCTGTAGATCTCGTCCACAGTAGAGCACTTTAATGGAGTCCAACCTGCTCTAATTATTCTCACGTACACACACACACACACACACACACACACACACACACACACATACATAGAGAGAGAGAGAGAGAGAGAGAGAGAGAGAGAGAGAGAGCAAACATGGGGAAAGTATGGAAAGAGAGAGAGAAAGACAGAAAGAGAATGAGAGACAAAAAGAGAAAGATAAAGACAGCAAAAAGAGAGAGGGAAAGACAGAGTGATGCACAGAAAGAGAAAGGCAGAAAGAGAAACACAGAAAGAAAGACCAATAAGGACAGAAAGAGAGAGAGAAAGACACAAAGAGAGAGAGAGAGACAAAGAGAGAAAGACAGTAGAAAGAGAGAGAGACAAAGACAGAGAGATGGACAGAAGGAGAAAGACAGAAAGAGAAAGAGAGAGAGATAGAGAGAGATCTGTTAATTTATCCATTTCCTGTCTTTCTCTATGCTTTGTACCTCTTCCTATCCTTCTTTCTTTCTCCTTCTCTTCTCTCTTTCTGCATTCATCTCTCTCTCTGTATTCTGTCTCTTTTTACTCCTCCTAATGTAACTCTTCCTCTTTCTGTCTCCCTCCCTCTCTCGTTATCGCCCTCATTCCGTGACCTTGAGTTCAGCCCAATTAACACGTATAGCGGCCATATTTAGATCCTGTCTGTTTGTGTCATCTGTGTCCAAAACTCTCACACGCAGCCCTCTCAGCCAATCACATCTCATTCTGCTCTGCTGGGCTCAGACCCCGCCTCCCCACCTCTGATTGGCCGATTGATGTGTCCATCAGAGCGCACTCACACTGTGTCCCTGCAGTAACACTGAATCTGCCCAATTTATTGTGCAGTGTCGAATTCGTCAAACAGACATCTGGCGAAATGAGGTCACCTCCCAGTGTCTCTCCCTCTCTCTCCCTCTCTCTCTCTCTCTCTCTCTCTCTCTCTCTTTCCCTCCCTCTCTCCCTGTCAGGATGTTTAAGGAAGTGTGAGACTGAGGCCATGTGTAATTAACTTTGACCCTTTTCTCCATGTTAAGGACACGAGAGAGACAGAGTCTCCACTGACACTGACCTAGCCACTCTACTTCCTTTCTTTCTTTCTTTCTTTCTTTCTTTTTCTAACCCTCTTATATCACCTTCTTCCCTTTTCCCATTTTTCTATATTATATCCTTCCTTCCTTCCTCCAAGCTATTGTTCTCTTTCCTTTAATTTTTTTCTCCCTTCTACCAACCCCACTCTATTTGTTCCTCTCATTTCAACTTTTTCATTCTTTCTTTTTTCCTTTCCCTCTTTGTTTCACACACTTTCCTTTTGTATATTACTTTCTATCTCTTATTCCCACTTTGTTTAATTTTTCTGTCCTTTATTATTAATTATTTTATTCTTTCCTCTTTTTTCTGTCCTTCCAGCTTAATAAATTTATGTCACCATCTTTCCTTTTCTCCCACCAGCAATCCTTCCCTAATTAATTTATTAATTTTCCCTCCTTCCTTTCTCTGATGGTCCTATAATAATAATAATAATAATAATAATAATAATAATAATAATAATAATAATAATGTTTAAAGCCACGAGCACTAACCCCACCCCTCACCCTTCTCTCAACCAATCACAACACCAATTCCTACTGCTTTCTTAGGCTACTTTACATCCCTCTCTCATTTTGCACACACACACACACACACACACACAGAGTTGTTCCATCACACCCCTGTGTCTCGCTCCATCCCAGTTGGCGCAGCAACATTTCTTGCTAATTTACAATCGTAATATCATTTTAGATTATTGTTTTTTAACGGAGAGTAGCCGTGTTTTCCGATCCCGACCCAGAATTCCCCAAACACTGCATATTTTAGTGTTTGTGCTCTAACACACCTGACTCAGCTCATAAAGAGTGTAATAATAACTTTATGAGCTGAGTCAGGTGTGTAAAAAAGGGGCACACTAAAATAGACTGCGGGAGTCCCTGAGACTGGCCTGAGTAAACACTAAACCAGCACTATAATCTACACGAGCTCAGGATTACTGTTAGAATTCTTCATGATCCATGTAGGGTGTAAGGTCCTGATTGGTTAAGGTGAACATGAGGGGCGGGGCTAGCACTTAGAGCTTTCATTACAACTTAATTCATTATGAATGGAGCTAAATCATTCTCACTTGCTAAAGATTTTTGAAGATGTAAAATTATGCAGATCCCTACAAAAAAGTGTTTTCCTATCAGAGACGGTTCCAAGTAGAACCCCTTTTTTGGGTTCTTCAATAAACCCTTATAGAACCCTTGAAGAACACTTTTTTCTAAGCATGTATGCATTAACAGGGTAAATGAGTGAGACTCCAAACTCCAAATGATTGCTAATTAATTTCCATCCATCCATCGCTCACTTTCTTTCCACGTTGCTTTTCTTCCTTCCTTTCATCCTACCACCTTCTTATTTACCTTCTTTTCTTTTCTTCTTTTCTGTCTTTCACCTCAATTCTTTCCTTCCTTTCTTTTCTTCTTCCTGTCTTTCACCTTCCTTCCTTCCTATTGTTTTGTTTTCCTTCCTTCTTTCTTTTCTTCTTATTTTCCAGCCTTGCTGTCATTCTTTTCTTCTGTTCTGTCTTTCTCCTTCCTTCCTTCCTTCCTTCCTTCCTTCCTTCCTTCCTTAATTTTTGCCTTCCTTCCTTGCTGTTTTTGCCTTCCCGCCTTTGTTCCTTCCTTCCTTTTCGTCTTTTGCTTTCCTTTCTTCTTTCCTTGCTGTTTTTTCCTTCCTTCCTTCCTTCCTTGCTGTCTTTTGCATTCCTTACTTCTTTCCTTCCTTCCTTGCTGTTTTTGTCTTCCTTCCTTTGTTCCTTCCTTCCTTTTTGTCTTTTGCTTTCCTTTCTTCCTTCTTTGGTGTTTTTGCCTTCCTTCCTGTCCTTTGCCTTCCTTCCTTCTTTCCTTCCTTCTTTGCTGTTATTTGCCTTCCTTCCTTTCTTGTTGTTTTGCCTTCCATTCTTTGTTCCTTCCTTATAAATAAATATAATATATATTATATACCTAAACATGTTTAATTTTTCAACACATTATTGATTATTTAATTCTGAAAACAGAAGCCATTTAAATAATTTCTGACGTATACAGTATTAAAAAGGTTGTAGTGCGCTCGATCTGCTGAGATAAAAGCTGGTCAGCTTTGAGTGATTCTGATCAAACCACCATTACACTCCCTCGAGGAACCCTATCTCCAGCTCACACCTTATTTTCTCCAGCTGAAATCCACACGGACGAAGAAGAAGAAGATCCCTCAGTGTGCTTTATCACTCACTGCACCTGCACCGGCATTTAGGACAGAGTCACAGCAGATACACGTGCTAAACTAGACTCTGAAGACACATTACTACACACATGTGGCATCACACACACATACACACACACACGCAGCCCCCAGAGATTGTTTTTAATGATCGAAGAAGTGCTAATGAGAAATCGGCTTTCTGCTAACCACGCTTCAGAGCTTCTGATTGAGTTTTATCAATTCCTCCACATTAACTGTATCCTCTAGAGAAGAGTGGGAACCAAGCATGAACAAAATACCCTATGCAACATCAATTCCTCCTCACACACACATACACACACTCACACACACTAATTACCACTCCGACTCCTGCAGATTTTAGCTGCAAAGCCGACTTATTATATTATACCCAAATGACTAACGAAGATTTGCGCATCAGTTTCAATCGGCAGCCGTTTGATTGTTAATTTGTGCGCTGTGTTTTTGTGTAAGAATAGAAAGCGAGGCGAGGCAAGGCAAGAGGCACAATAAAACCTAGATTCAAAGACAGGAAACTCGTCTGGCAGTTCGAATTAGCTTTAGCGGCGATTAAGGCCGGGACGCAGAGAAAGAAATAGATCAGACGTCTGAAGCTTTGTGAAAGAGAAGAAAAAAAGCCAGCACAAAGAAAGAGCCAAGAAGAAGAAAGCTCAAAAATGAAAGAATTTGAAAGATAGTTTTGCCAAGCGTGTGGCTTTGTGGTGTTGTTTGGTGTCTAAAGTTTGCGTGTTTAATTTTCCACTTCAGCTACGAGGCTAACGTAGCTTAGAAGTAATGGAAGTCTCTCATACCAAAAGTATTTCTGTAAATTTCTACAAACTTGATGATGTGTGATCTTGATGATGTTACTGTCATCTATAAACATGAATAAAACTTCACTGTGTAGCAAAAACTGCTCTAACAGTATGTGGCTCGCCCACAAGGTTCACTGATTTCCATAGCGTAGTTTTGTAGCCCTCCGCCCCTAGGCCCCGCCCCCCAATCTTTAAAGCTGTATTTTCACCGAATGATATTATGGTTCCACTTGGAACTTAAATAAGCAAATACACACTCTCCTTACCCTGCTGAAAAATCCAGCTTGAGCTGACCAGCTACCAAAACACAGGCAGAGATGGTCAAACTGGTAGGCCATCTTTGCTAGCTGGTAAGTGCTGCTAGAAAAAAAAAAATAGTGTCTGCCAGTGATACATCATAATCAAGTAGTAAGGATACTTGAAAAGATGGTCTACCAGCTTGACCATGCTGTTTTTCAAAAACCCAGGACACTACACCTCTCTGCCAGCAGAGGTCATGATCTCCAGAATTCAAACACGACCTCTGCCATTACACTTCCAGTCCACTTCCTTACTCTCATTGGTGCATAAACACAAACGAAGTCTTGCCAAGCATTATGTCTGATTGTTTATGCTGTTTGATCTTTTGCTTGTTTTCTCAGCTTGTTTTTGTATTAAAGCCTCTGTGCATAGATCCTAACTCTCTCTCAGAGTCTGATATGTTACACTTCTATTACTTTTTAAGCTAGTTTAGCCTTGTAGCTTCAGTCCAAAACAGCTTGGCTGATTGTGTATATTACTGAAGGGCTTAACAGTGGCTTTTTGGCACTCATAAAAACTCTTGAGTCTGCTTTCACACCGGTAGCACTTTTTTTGGCCTTCTGTCAAATTGTTAGATGCTAGTGGGCATTCATATCTTTTAGCCTACTTCCAGTTGCTATGCTTTCAGCGATAGCACCACATACCAACTACAGACGTATATTAAACCACTTTTTTGACCAGAAATCAGATGTATTCCTGCTAAAAATGAGATGATTTGCCCATTTTGACCAGAAATCAAATTTTCCGTCCTATAGAGTCTACCAACATTTGTTCTTTGCAATCTCTGCCATCTATCTGACAGACTTGACATGCTCGATATATGCAACTAAAATTAAAAAAAACAACTGTTCTGTTCTATTTTGGGTAAATCAAACATTTCAAGCCTATAGCAGCAAACCGAGTGTTGCAAGTAAGACCAAATATGTGGAATCAAAAAACAGATAATTTTTCACATTTGGGAGAAAAAAGTAGTAGTCACCACATCGCTTCACTTCTAATTTGCATGAGTCTGCAGAACTGTTTTGTGTTGCTTGCCCCGCCCACTCTGTACGTTCATGGTAGCTCCACCTACTGTCACTGTAGATAGAATGACTGTAGATTGACAGTTTGTTTTGTAGAAATACTTTCAGTGATCAAAATTGACAAAACGTCTCATTTTTAATAGGCAGGCGTTTCGGTTAAATGGGTGGTTCTGTAGAAATGAGGCATCTAGCACAAGTGTGAAAGTGTGTGGGAGTTTAGGCCTAAACAGAATGCTGCTCTCAGCACTTCCTTTGGCATTTGTTTCTACTACTCAAGACTCTACTCTTCTCTTGCTCCTCTCTGCCTCCAACTATGGCTCAGATGTCATTTGTTTTGTCCAGGGCACTGAAGGTCAGCAGCACGGGGACGAACTTGACCAGACAGAGAAACAGACATGGATGGATGGAGGGAAGTAGATAGTGAGTGAAAACAAGGAGCACAGGGACATGTCCCTAGCTTTAGTATCTATTTATCTTTCTCTTTCATAGATTCTGTCTCTGAGCATCAGTTCTCCTTTCAAAGATAAAGTTTGTTCTACTCACGTCTGCCATGCATTCAAAAGCTGTGAACTGAGTCAGGAGTGTTAGAGCAGGAGCAGTAAGTGTTCTTTGACATCTGCCGTCTCTTTAAATTGAACTCTGATGTGTTTTCCTCCTGAGTGAGATTCTTTAGGCAGGTGAGAACACAACAATCACACTTGGATCAATATAACCGGTTCGGTTATTTTGGTAACCGTCTTTGCGAGTTGGTCTCCAAATGAACTCTAGCACTGTTCTATTGCAGTGAGAAGGTGATTCGACCCTGAATCAACTCGACTGCAGGAGGTGAACCAAACAAGCGTTGCATGCTTGCATACTTGGGTTGCATCCTAAAATATCTACAGCTTGGAGTCTGGGACTGGCAAGAGTGATTTACTTAGATTTCCTGAACTGTTCAGAACTTCACACATTGGACATTGCTTAAGAGCAAGTTGGTAGTTGGTTAGGAACAAATATATGCATGTCAAATTGATCGTTTTCTCCATTTGAAAAGAAAGTATTTAGCTAAAGTGCCTTTTTTGCTCTAAATGTGTCTCATATAGGACTTGTCATGAGTCGATCAGTGTCAAATTATAAAATCACCACTTACAGCCTCATACCAACACAGATTCAAAGCGAAAATTCTGAAACCATAGTAATGTTTCTCTTTTTGCACAGATCAAACATTGCACCATGGGTTTTCAGTGAGCTAATTTGCAAACTCATTTTCTCTCAATGTTACTCCTGATGAGATGCACAGCAGTATGAATAGTATTCTCAAACACCCACACACACATACACACATACACACACACACAAACGCACAGCTATGTAAAAGGGAATGTTTGAATTGCACTGCAAATCACAACTAAAATCAGACTGATTTATCATAAGGTCAAATTTAGATTTAACTAATAAAATGTCAGTAAATAGGAACAGGATACATATCTGTGATTTAGCTGTTGCAGGGCATTGACTACATTGACAATCCTGGTATCATCAAGACAAGTGTGAAAAGCATGTCTGACATCAATACAAATTGGCTGTGTCTCAGTTTAGCAGAGTGGAGGCTAGATGACAGGAATCTGGTGCTATTGATCAAAATAACAACAAAAGACAGTATCATGACCGTCACTGCACAGACAGCTAGTATTTCATTGACAAAATGGTACAAGCAAAGCCAGAACCCTGTAATTACTGCTACAAAACAGAGCCAACAATCCAAATGTTTCGAAGCAGGACAATGATCAGGACTCCTGGTGTCGTTTTACCCATTTAAATAGGTGTGATAAATCAATGTGATCTCACAACTGCAAGTTCATTACACATTCTTTATGGCCTGACTGTATTGATGTAAAGACCATGGCTGAGTTTCCCATAATCATTTTAAAGATAATCTTAACTGGTAGAGAAATTGTTCAAGATCATGCTTACTCTACCTTTTAACAATGATCTTTGCTTTTAGAAGACTCAGCCTTGATTGATTAAGCTTAGAGTGAGGGTGGGGGCTCAAGGAATGCAGAATAGGCCAAAGTATCGTACGCATCATACACGCTGGACCTGAAACTACCCCCAAGCTCTAAAGTTACCGGTACTTTTATCCAAACTGGCAGTATTCAAGTAAATCTGAGAACAAGTCCAAGTTTTGTCCAATCCAGATTTTGCCATTCTCAGCCAGCAAAATCTGTTTAGCTGCAGCACCCAAATACTGCTGACCTGGAACCAGAACCCTGTAATGTCAGAGCTTAGGGGTGGCATCAGAGCTGACCATTTTCTCAAAGGCTCAACACTGGCTTTCTGGTACCCCTTTGACAAGGTAACAGCGATAGAATCGGTGGTGGTTCAAAGAACCATTAAACCTTTCCACGAATCTGCCATGCCATGTCGTACAGGCAGACTGCGCCTTAAACCGTGACATGACGCAGGAAGTCAGCAGTTGTAAACGCTTCTCCTAACTATTAGGAGTGATTAAAGGCACTTGTTTAGACAGGCTTTTTATGCCAGTTCCTACATCTTCCCAGCAAGTACTTGAGTCTTCCTTAGGTGAGGCAACCTGTTTAGGAGACACAGTTAACTTTAGCAGTTTCATAAACTTTTTCAGCTTGTTTGCCTCTGGTATTCTGGCACTCTTATATTAAAATCTTTTTTTTTCTTACCTCTAGGCTCCGTCTGATCCTTCAGAGCCCTGTTTCAGATGTACTGCGAACTCAATTCAGTTAAGTACTATGGTAGAAATCTGGTAGAGAAAGTGGTCAAGGTGATCCTCACTCTACCATTTAACAAAGATCTTTGCTTTTGGAAAACTCAGCTTTCATTCTTTAAGGTTAGGGTGGGGGCCCAAGGGATCTATTGACATGCAGAATAGGCTAAAATATTTTGGTCAAGAATGTAGATTTTTTTGCAGGTCCAAAGATCACAGATGTCAGCCCTGACACCACCCCAGGACTCCAACATTACCAATACTTTTTTCCAGTTTTCAAGCAAAAACTGAAAACAAGTCCAATCATCTAGTTTCATCCAATCAGTTTTTCATTTCTCAACCAGCAATATGTATTCTGTTCCAGCACCAAAATACTGCTGGTCTGGAACCAGTGCTGGAGGTGGTGGTGGTTCAAAGAACCAGTAAACTGTTCTATGAACATGTCATGTCACTCCACAACAGCGGGCTTCACCCTAGGCCAGGAAGTGAAGCCGAACCCAGGAAGATAGCAGTATGCGAGGCTTATCCTAGCTATTAGAACTTGTCCCTGGCTAGAGTTTCCTGGATTTTTGGGACACCCTGTAGTTCCTTTGCATAAGCATTATATACAGCAGACCTGATGCTACCCCACAAGTTCTATTATCACTGATTCTTGGTTCTAGACCGTTAATATCTTGGTACTGGACCACAATTGATAAGAACTGCCTGAAAGTAGTACGGCTGAAGATCTCACCCCAAATTGGGCATTATGTAGAGCAGACCTAATGTCCCAAGCTCTGCCTTCACAGTTTCTTCCAGACCAGGGGCATTTTGGTACTAGAACCAAATTGATTTTGGCAGGTAAGAACCGTCTGTTTTCCCAGTGGAAAAATACAGAACCGTTAACACCAACACCATGTCAGAAAAAAAGCATTATAGGTATCTGAACTGCACTTGTGTTCACATGAAATTCTGCTAAATTGCTTTTCTGTTAAAATTCCTACACGTTTGGTGTTAGATCAGACATTTGTCCTTCCATCACCTCCAGAATGTTTGGGTGGCATTCAAGATCCGTTTTCCATCTCGAATGTCAGATACGCAGGACGAGAGAAAGCCATTTGTCACTGATGAGTGATATCAAAACCTCCCAGAGGACCCAGGTATGGAGGTAGGAGGTTAGAGACCTCAGCTTTAGGGGTGTGTGGTAAAAAGAAAGGCATAGACAGATGAGCTTCTAAGCTGTCAGCTAATTTATCATACAGCCTCCGCGGATCTGGTGGAGTGAAGTGGTATCGACAAGTTGTAAAAGTCCAGAGTGAAAGCCACTACCTTTAAAGCCCTTAGCAAGCAATGCTAAAACAGATGGATGCCTTTGAAAGCCAGCTAACACACACACACTCGAGGAAACTAAGAGGGGGTCCTGAGGGACCTGAGAGCCTGCTGAGTGAAGACAAACCTGCCAGATGCATCACGCCAAGATCCCTGAGGAGAAAACGCACACACACACACACTCCAAACCCAATCCCGTTGACAGTGTGTTGGGTATCACAATATGGATAATTACTGCAGTGCTTAAAAAAGGACAAGGCCATACGGAAAGGGTGGATAGGGAGAGTTCTGGGACAAGGAGGGGTGGAGGGGACAGAAAGTGATGAAGTGAGATGAGAGAGAAAAAAAGAGAGCAGTGGACAGAAGGAGAGTGGAGAGGAGGAGGGTAGGGGAAATAAATTAGCAGCACCCGCACCATCCTGTGACAGGTGCTGTTAATGAGAACGTGGTCAGGAATGTTCTTGGATGGCAAAAAAAAAAGAGAGAGAGAGAGAGAGAGAGACAAACAGGCCCTGATCATCTGGTGGGTCCATGAGAAAGAGAGAAAGAGGAACCAGGGAGTCAGTAGCAAGAAGGTCTTTAAAAATGAGCAGGTAGGAGGTAAATAGAGGGCATTAGAATGAAGTGGAATGGTCAAAATGGGAGGATGGAAGAACATACAAACAAAAAAAAACAGCTATTTGAAAAAGGAAGAAGCAGAAATTGTTGATGGGTATAACAGACTTGAAACAGCACAGTCCATCCATTATGAGCACCGGATATCCAAAATTGTACAAAATGATAGCTAAAAAAACAGAGATTGGAAAATAATTTGAGGGGACTGGGACATAGTTGCCATAACAACATTGGCCAGCATTTAAACCAAAACTTTTTGAGTTCAAACTTGCTTGTTTTGTTTAAAAATGCGAAAAAACCAAAGTGAAACTAATACCTTCATCCACCAGTACATCAGTGAACATGTTGATTTCAGCTGATGATGGGACATTCCTCAAATTTGGAGAGCTGAGCGCCGATGGAAAACTGTGTAGAATTACAAGACTTTTCTTTTAATAGCTTAATATCATTTGTTTGAAATAGGGGAAAACAATTAAAAACTTTGTACAACAGTGAACCCCCCCACAAAAAAAACCTAATCTACCTGACTTCATGTTTAGCAAAAGAGCTGCTAGAGCTCATCAATCCACTAAATGACCTAACTTTCATTTGCTGACAAAATGAAATTTCCTAAATGTTAAATCTATCATACCTTGCTAAGCTATGTTTCCCTTGCAGACGCTAGCAGAATTTTATAAATGGAGCCAAAATGAAGTGCAGTAGTGCAATAATAACTTACAGTATTTCACAGTCTGAGCCTTCAGGCTTTAATAAGCTGGAAATATCAAACTCACATACAATATCACGTCATGCGTCATTGTGCCTGAAAGTAGTACAGCCAAAGACCTGACCCCAAACTGGGCATTATGTAGAGCAGACCAGATGCTGCCCCTGAGTTCGGCCTTCAAAGATTTCCTCCAGACTAGGAGCATCTTGGTAGAAGATCCAAACAGACATTAAATTAAACTTAATCGGTGTGGTGTAGTACGGCCAAAAACCCGCCCCTAAATTTACAATTTATATAGAGTCACAGGCATCATGATAGTCTGCAGTAACTAAAACAAAAGTTTATTAGGACAATTAAGTCAGAAATTTCTTACAAATTAGAGATTCCTAAATTCCTGTAGGACCTTTAAATTCTTATTAGGAAATAAGTGGACATGTCATAGATCAATCATGGGTCAACTGTCAAGACATTGTTTTTACATTGGAATAATAGAAAACACAAAATATCATTAATAACCATTACAAAACCAACAGGAACCACCTGTAATAACCTGCTATTTTAGCCAGAAGGCTAATGAAGGGACAGTCGATGGTTTCCCCAGAGGCGAAGTCGACTTCTACTGTAGTCCAGTCAGAAAGCGCTCAAGGCCAAGTTTTTCCTCCTGGGATTTTGAGAAAAGACTAAAGCCAGCCAGACTTCAAACTGCAACAGCTCCATGAGCAAGTGGCATAGCAAGGATGAGCGCTGAACCATGCAGGTGTCTTAGATTGATACCACTTAACAGAACAATGCTAGCTAGTCTTAATCACTTTCAGCCTAGTAATCACACAAAACCATCATCAAAACCGAGCACTCAGATCATAAAAAGCCACCTATTAAAGCATGTCAGGGCTGAAATTTCTTTCGTCTCTGGATGAACAGCGTGATTATTCATATAGCACTAGCTGGCTAGCACATGCATGCAGGTGTGCACAAAAGCTAGCCAACTTGGCACGGCATGATTCATCTCCACCAGGATTGGTGCTTCGCTGCCAGCTGGCTTTGCTGGCTTTAGTAAATTAAAAACCTGTGTTGAGAAGCTTTAAAAGCGGCTAGAAGAGCATCGCTCCACGGCATTACGATCATTTTCCAACACAAAACTCCCAAAAGCTCTTGATAATCTGTTTAGCTAATCCCACTGCGGCTTAACAGCCGTGAAAGGTGTGGAACGAGAAGTTTCCAGAATCTGAAGAAGCGAGTTTCGGGTTTGGATGAACTCCTGTCTGTCACATCTCATAAAAAAGGAGGCATCAAAACGTTTACCCTCGTCAGACGCTAATGCTCCGGAGCACACCTGTCGAGGAGAAAGTGCGACAAGAAACAAGTTTAACAAGTGCACTTTCTCATGGTTGAGAAGTGATACTTTCTGGGATTGGCATGAGGAATGCCTAATGCTGCAATTCGCTGAAAATCTTTGAAGCTGGCAGAGTCGGTGGGTTTAGTGGACACTTTGTGTGGAAAAGTGATAAGCCAAAGCTCAAACACGAGGATGGGTACAGGTGTCAGTGTGATCAAGGGACCTAGATATGATTTTACGGAGTAATAACATCGACGAGCTGACAACTCTGTGCATTTATGATGCATGGAAATTGTGACGAATGTCAGAGTGAGTGACAGAAAAAAGGAGGGGGAGAGAGAGAGAGACACACAGATTCAAAACAGAGACAGACAGAGAGAACGAAATGGATTTAAGTTGGACTCAGCAGGGTTTAGCTTTTAGCACACATGTATGTGCAAAACCTGACATGTGAGAAAGAATCCAAATCACCAACCTGAAGAAACAATCTGACATACAGTATAATATTTCCTTCACACGTGATTAGTCACATGATTCACATGGAAAATCTACACACGTGGCTTTTACACATTTTACATTTTTCATATTTAATGTAAAATGTTTTCGCATTTTTTATATACTTAAAAATTGACTTTTAGACAATTCATTTATTTAAATTTTAAAGCGATTTTCCTTCATAATTTACACATCATTCATGTAATTTTTACATGATTCACATATGAAATTTACACCTGTGGCTTTTACACACTTCACATTTTTCACATGTGAACCATGTGATTCATTTGTTTTCATGTGTGATTTATGCACATGATTAATTTACTTTGTGATTTTTATACATGATTAATTTATTTGCACGTTTATTTATCATAGAGAAACATAGAGCATGTTTCAATTTTGCAGATGTGATTTCTCACATGAATAATTCTTTTTCACATGTGATCACATTTACTTGAGTGCAGGTCATAAAATGGCGAAATGCACCTTTGTGTGTTTTTGCTCGCATAATCGCACAGGAAATCCAAATGAAAAAGACATCATTCATTTAAATTTTGTTAAATAAAGTGAAATATTTGTTTACTCTTTAGTGCATTGTAGAGCCCTAAAATGGAACAGTTTTTAAGAGGAAAAAAACTCTAACAGCAAGGACATCTCCTAATGAATTCACTAATGAACCTCGCATTTATCTGAAACCGCAAGCCCACAGCGGCGAGCTGAATCCGGCTTAACGCCGGCACAGCTAAACCCTTCATCTACCTCGCAATTAGCATTTAAGAGTAAATGAATCAGAGCAGACTCAGCTGGACACATTGGATTGAGTCGTTCTCTTGCTGACTGCTTGGGTTAACACACGGCACAAAGACGCAGCGAGGAACCGCCGCTGGCTAAAATGGCTAATGCGAACGCACAAAAGACAGAAAAAACCTGTAAGAGCCACTTTATGCATGTCAACGGAAATGATTTGTGGAAACTTCGGAAGCTTTCAAAAGCACATTCACAAAATCCGAAGGAGTGAATTATGGGTGTTCAACATGCCACAATGGAGTATAGTAAATACCGGCTTGTACTGAAACAAAGTGTTGTTCAAATTCACCTTCCATTAATACAGTCTGCTGCTGAGTGGATCCTGGGCCTTGGCATCCCATCTGCCCCACTGTAGCATTATTTAATGATAGTTCTTTATTATCACTACCCAGCCATCTAAAACCCTTTTTATTAATATGACTCACTTTGCTAAAAATTTATTACTGAACTGGAAAAATAGAACCCAAATTTCTATAAGACCCTGGCTTAAGCTCCCCACCCTGGGAAGCCTCACAGCAAATCTAAAAAATAACATCATTCGAGGACAACTGGTCATACTTTTTATAATATTTTGAGAGCTAATCCCTCTTTCCAGGCAATTCTCTTTAAAAATATATACATAAAATTTGTTATCCTCACCATAGTCACAGCATGCATTAGTACATTTTCCGCAAAGTTTTAGGGTCCAAACACCAAAGGTGAAACCAAAAGCTCTTGTTTTTGGCCTGTTTATTCTTTTCCAACACTTTCAGTTGCATGCCCCAAAACTCACAAACCTTGGAACAAAAAAACAGAAGTGGTGGTTATCAGGTTCTGGCAAAAGCTTGGATCTGGGAGTGGTCCGGGGGTTCAATAGTGTCCTCCTTTGACATTTTTCTAATTTTTGGGCATCCAATTCCACCAACATGCACCAAACTTGGTAGGAGAATGGGTCTTTTTTAAGACAAAGAAATTTCACAATCACATCCATTAACTCCACCCAACAGGAAGCTAGCCATTTTGTATTTTAACAAGTACCAAACGTTTTAATACACCTCCTAAGGGAATCATCAGATTCAAATTAAATTTGGTCAATATGATGTTAAGATGCTCAATTGCAAAAGAATTGTTGATAATGAAACCTTCTTGCCATGGCAAGGTGATCAATTAACATGTCACACAGCGCTAACAGGAAGTGTGGCATAACTCCACTGTATATTCACATGTATGTTCAGAGATGCAGCATAATAACATCCACATACCAACACTGGCGCATGAAACAGACAATGCTGCACCCTTGGTGCTTGGGCCCTCCAATTGCTGCTTGCAGCTATATTTTGTCACTGTTTGTCATTTATTTCTTCCATGTATTTTTTTTCCACATATATATCACATTATACTGGCATTATTATGAATCTGAAAAGGGAAGTGGTGGTGTGGTCAAATAATATTGGCCCAGGAAAAAAGAAAATTTGATTTTAGAGCGCGGTCTCTCAAAGGTACGTGCCACTGGCAAGTTTTATTTCTTTTCCTGGATATATGCAGTGCATAACAGTTGTAATGGGATGAACCTCCCAGTTTGCCTCTCTTTCTGCTTAATACACACACACACACACACACAGATGGAGCAATCCTCTTGAGGCTTCGGTGTGTATTGGTGTGTAGGTGGATGCTAATGGCAGCATATTTTCAGAGTGAGGTCATGTGGTGCATTGATGTGGTGGAAAGACAGAAATTTGGTCAACATGGTTCCACAATTTCTCTTGGATTACTAAATAGTATGCAAAATTCTGATTGGTCGATGATAGAATAATGAGCGTGATTAACTCTTGTAACTTTAATAATGATTTCATTGTAAAGATTATGAATTTTGCAGCTAGAGCATGTTTTGGAAGAGAGATTAATAGGCTCCCGTGTGGCACAGATGTCTCGAGTTGAAGATAGTCTCACGCTTTCAAATATCAATTTATACATCTCAGTTTTCATAAAAGAGTTAAGATCAGGGCTCAGGTTAGGGGCAGGGTTACTATATTTTGTACAAATTCAAAGGAAATCCAATCACACCCTCGGTTTTTGGATATTTTTGCACTCAAACAGGTTCCTAAAGATTTGCCCCATTGTTGAAAGATCGCAAACGTGTCCTTCTGATGCTAGCCAATCAGATGCTTCTATTAGCTCATGTGTAAAAATAGGGACGTTAGCTCTTTCCTCCTATCACTCTCTGTGAGAGTGTCACAGACCCTCTGGATAGAGTGTATCCTGGATTCTACTTTAAGAACCAATGGTGTAGACCTGGCCATGACTAAAATGGAAAAGAGATTAAATTCAGCCCACCCTCAACAGCGTGGGCATGTCACAGTGGGATGTCACTAATTGTTCAGGGTACAGGAGGTATCTGGCCAGAAAAGGTGCTAAGTGAAAGGCAGTGAGTGGCGTTAACCAAAAACAATTATGAACCATCTCCATTGCCTACTGTGTTTTCTCCCTGAGGCGTCACACCCACATGCTACACTTCTCTCATTCGTCTGCTGAATAAAAATAATTGCACCTGTTTTTCATCTCCTACATGTGCACACATAAGTGGAGCCATTGTTCTTAACTCAAGTTTATCCTCTACATAGCAAAGTAGTTGTTCTGCAAAAAGCTGTAACAATAGAAATATTTTTCAGAGGAAAAACTTGAGAATAGAGCATCGTTAACATCAGCAGATTCATTAGATTCTTCTTAGGTTGGCATTTTCAGCGAGGTTTATACAATCGTAGCACAAAAGAGAAACAATAGAAAGGAAGCGGTGCTGCTGAAGCAATGGAAAGCCCTGTTGGGAGCTGAAGCTTCATGATTTCACTGAACCAGACAGATGTTGGCATACGATAAAACCAGCATGCAACAGCAATTAATTAAAGCCCTGATGAAAACAGGAGCACGAGACAAAGCAGAACAAATTGGACTGAAAGGAAAAGCGTCACGCCAGGACTCGTTCAAACAAAAGTCAGATTGGAGGCGAGGGGGGGGGAGGGGGCGAGGGGGTCTGCTGTTTTTGACTGCAATGCTTCACCTCTTTTCTAAGCGAGATAACAGTGTTTTATATTTTGATTTATATTCAGGCTGCACTTTTAAGATCTGGTGCCAGTCCACTTGACGACTTCGGAACAATCAGTCTCAGGCCCTGTCCACATCTATACTGGTACTTTCGAAACCATACTTTTTAACCCAGAAGTGCTCACACTTCTATGACACGAGATCTACTTTTTCATATTATTATTATGGTAAGATCCACCATGTAAAATATGCACGTACAGTCAGGTCCATAAGTATTTGGACAGTGACACGATTTTCGGAATTTTGCCTCTGTACACCACCACAATGGATTTGAAATGAAGCAATCAAGATGTGATTGAAATGTAGACTTGCAGTTTTAATTCAAGGGGTTTAACAAAAATATTGCATTAATGGTTTATACTTATGGACCTGACTGCAGGGCCGGCGCTAGCTATAGGCAGAGCAGGCAATTGCCTAGGGCCTCGGGCTTGGAGGCGGGGCCTCCATAACCGTAACAAACCTATACACTCGTTCACCGATCAAGACGGGCAGCGTAAGACCAGGCTCTTTGTCCATTGGATATAAAATAACTGTCACTCACCTGAAGTGGAACCACCAGTTAATGCATGAAGAGACTGTGTACAGTGATGAGCAAAATCCAACTCTTCTGCATACTGCCTGATGGTGCCGAAACGAATCATCCCTCGGGAGCTGCTAAGCGAAAAGCTAAACAGGCACGCAAAGAAAGCGCAGCTCGTGATGCAGGTATGTGAGCTGTCATCATGTATTTTTGATTGTAAATGTATATTAAAATAAACGGAGCCTTATTCTGCCGATTCGCGTCAGCGCCATTTGAAGATGGATCATTATTTGCAGCCGGTTTATTCTGGGGCCTCCAATATAAATTTTGCTTAGGGCCTCTAAATGTCTAGAACCGGCCCTGCCTGACTGTACACTCTAAATTTGGAGTTTGAGAAATTATTTTGAGAAATTCGTTTTTATTCAAATAATACTATGCAATCAATATTCATTCAAAGAAATCACAAAAGTAATATGCAGCAGCGGGGGCGTGGTCAAGCATCAGCATCAGCATCAGGTAACGCGTGATTATTCTCACCTGTGTCTTATTACCGCCAGTCTACTTATTTATGTCTCTATGTGCGTTCAGCCAGAGGGAGGGAGAGAGAGAGTGCAATATAGTTGGCGGAGGTTGTGAGACACGCACACACACAAACACACGCTGCGAAGCGTGAACTTGAACTTGACGGAGCAAAAGCTGCGATTCCGGGACGGCCCGGTTTCGATTGAGTTGTTTTGGGTTTGTTGAGTATTTGAACGTTCTCTGAAAAGCATGGACTGAATAAACACGAGCCCGGAGCTCAGCAAAAATTCTGCCTGTCTCCCGAGTCTTCCTTCACACTCTCACACACCGGGGTTCTACACTGACCTATTAAGAAGATCGACCAGTGGTTGTCTTGCGATTAACCAATCGATCGTGATCGACGTAATGAGCACCTGTTTTATCCCATCTGTATTTAAAAAAAAAATCCTGTCCAGCTGAAGCGCATTTATAATAACACACTTGTTCTAATACACTATTGTTTCTATAGTAACAACTGACATGGCGACTTGTATAGCAGACACTTCACATAATCTATGTTTAATAATAAAAGGACTCGTGTTTAATAGGCTCAGAAGTTGTTATTTAACAAAGACGTATCAGCGTTGATATGGTGAAGTTGTCTGTGAGGAGACATTTATTTAACATTTTACGGAAGGAGTCTCTAGTGTCAGTGCTTTGTAAAAGCTGTAGCATAAAATTTTCCGAAAATCTTCAGGACAGAGGACTTTATGGTTTATGTTTTCTTGGTAACACGACAAGCTGCGTTTTTTTTTTTTGTCTTATTAACTTCAAAAGAGAGAAAAGAGAAGGAACAACTGTTTTATAGCTGCTATAACTAACATTAGGACAGGAAATAACTTGTTTTGTCAGACTTTCCACAATATTAAATGTAACTATAAACATTTAAGTTAAGTTATAAGTATGACGTCTCATTTGTTAATAAATTTTAAAAATGTATTCGTTGACAAATTGCTGTGGTATGAAGAGGTTTAAGAGAAATTAAACATCTCAGGATGTGCTACCAGGAAAGATCAACCATTACATCGCATCACATTGCCCAGGCATTGATTGTTTTCTTAATAAAAGCATGCCCTGTTGTGTTTTATTCCTTATGTAACAAAGTGTAAATTTAAGGTCGACTTGCATGCTGATTACAATAAAGAATTTTAATCTGAGAGGAAATGTTAGCTGAACCATATAGGGATGTATGGAAGGTCGTTATGATAGCTTGGTGCTACTGGGTAAATAAACTCCTCAGGAATGACCAACATGTAGCGAATCATAGCTACTGTATGAGACAAAAAAATATGGCTGCCATGTGAACTCAGTGTCACACAATAGTTTGTAAAGATTATGAAGACATTTTCCCACTTTAAAAGTGTGAGACCATTCTGACCGTATGCTCTATCACAAGCACGCTCTTTTGCTGTTGTTCCAACGCTCTGACACACCGGGAGACCTCGCTCAGGGCGGGAAGCTGACAAAACGTCGTCATTAGCATCCTCCTACGCACACACACACCCTTCATTCGTCTCACAGGCTCCTCTGAGGTCTCGAGCATCTCTCTGAGAATGTGAATAAGTACGATGAGGGCGGATCTAAACAGCCAACATTTCTTTCTTCTGCTTTCTTTCTTTTTTTGTGTTACAAGCCTGCTAATGTATGAACATCACCAGATATGTCAGGTCGAATTGTATTAATTGAATGAATCTGTTGATGCTAATGACTGAAGTAGCCTTGCTATTCCTGTGCTATTCTGTAGCAAGGGAATATAGCTTGTTATTTCATTTATTTATTTATTTATTTTTTTTTTGGGAAGCGTACTAAACTCAAATGTTGTCAAGAACAATCTAGCTGTGTTCTCTGTGTACTGTGTGGACATGATTGCTAACAAGGAGCAATTATTGTGATTCAGGATGCCTAGCGTGTAGGTGTGACGTCTCGGGGGAAACACAGTAGCTAACATGGATGATTCGTTGTTATTTTTTTGTTTCTTGTTAATGCCACTCACTGCTTTTCACTTAGCACATTTTCTGGCTAAAGACCTGCTATACCTTGAACAATTAGTGACATCCCACTGTTTCACACACACACACACTGTTGAAGTTAAGCTAAGGCTAATCTTCTGTGGAAGAAACATGACTCTCACTGTCATAACTACAGGAATTCTATGATTTGATATGGTCTAATTTGTAAGCTACTTCTAGCAGCTACATCTCTGCTGCTAACCTTAATTCCATGACAGCGCTGTTGAATTCTGGATTCTGATTGGTCAGAAGGTGTTGATTCATTTAATAAACATCTCCACTGTCAGCATTTAAATCTGTAACATTTCAGACCCTTCGGCACAGAGGAGTTTAAGTTTTGCGGTTTTTCTGTAACATGACAAGCTGTGTTTTTTGTCATATTAAGTTTAAGAGAGGAAAGAGAGAGAGGCTAATGAGAGAACGAGTGTTTAAAGCTGCTATGATGTAAGTGAGAACAGGGACCAACTTATAAACAGATAAAAAGTATGACGTGTTGTTGTTTGTTTAAGAATAAATTGTTAGCACTGACAGTTTGCTGTGGTATAAGGGGAATAAAGCACTCTGGGACACACTCTTTTTCTAAAAAAATGAGAAAATCTAAGTAAGAAATGGATATAAGTGAACTGAGAATCTGAGAGTGGACGATGAAGAAGTCCTTAAATAAAAATAAAGATTTAGGGATTTCTTTATTTAATTATTAATTGAAAATAGTGGATTACCTGTAAAAAAAAACATAAAAAAACTGAGCTGGCTGAATTGATTAAATGATTAATTGAGTGGTTAGTTAGTTAGTTAGTTAGTTGGTTAGTTAGTTAGTTTTGATGGGGTTTGAACAGATGCCTACACGAAAATATACTAAAACCCATGATATTAGTTTGTATGGTTATTATTGCGTGATATTTTTCATTCGTTCTAAGCACTACACCTTCTCATAACATTTTTTACGTGAGCTGGTGTGAATTCTTGTGCATTTCCGACGATGACACTACGTTGTCTTGGCGCATGCTGTGAGACGGGCAGAGGACATGTGGCTGAGACGACAAACCTCACAGCCAGCCGACTGGCACTGCGGGCATCTGGGCTGGCGGCCCGATCTCAGTGTGCAGGGACTGAAATTTGTTTTATAAAGGGCAGTGTGATGCTGCTGCATTGCAGTGTACAGGAGCCAAACCAGATACACACACACACACAATTTTATCTTAGTGTTTTCTAAATTGTTAACCAACTTCATCTATGTGTGTGTGTGTGTGTGTGTGTGTGTGTGTGTTTCCAGCTCCTGTTCTGTTGAATGCTCTGAAGTGGAGAAACATGATGACATCATCAAGACCACAACACACACTCACTACGTTACCATTTATTCCAAACAATGTTTATCTCCCAGCATATATTTTCATAGTAGTAGTAGTCAATTTTTCCCCCTCTCCCTTCTAAGAGAGGGAGAGGAAAAAAAGCAAACGCCTCTGTGCCTCTCAGTCTTAGTGAAGGAGGCGTGACCTGTGTGTCTCTCAGACTTAGTGAAGGAGGCGTGGCTTCTGTGCCTTTCAGTCTTAGTGAAGGAGGCGTGGCCTCTTTGCCTCTCAGTCTTAGTGAAGGAGGCGTGGCCTCTGTGCCTCTCAGTCTTAGTGAAGGAGGCGTGGCCTCTGTGCCTCTCAGTCTTAGTGAAGGAGGCGTGACCTGTGTGTCTCTCAGACTTAGTGAAGGAGGCGTGGCTTCTGTGCCTCTCGGTCTTAGTGAAGGAGGCGTGGCCTCTGTGCCTTTCAGTCTTAGTGAAGGAGGCGTGGCCTCTGTGCCTCTCAGTCTTAGTGAAGAAGGCATGGCCTCTGTGTCTCTGAGTGAAGGAGGCCTGGCCTCTGTGCCTCTCAGTATTAGTGAAGGAGGCGTGGCCTCTGGGCCTCTCAGTCTTAATAAAGGAGGCGTGGCCTCTGTGCCTCTCAGTACTAATGAAGGATTAACACTTGAAGAAAGAGATGCAAAGGGAGACAGGTTCTCCATCTCTGTCTCATAGCTGCTTCAAAAATGAATGACAAAGCACACGTGTGTAGGAGAGGTGGATTGAGTGTGTGTGTGTGTGTGTGTGTGTGTGTAAGGAAAGACTGAGAAAAATGGAGTGTAAGGGAAGAATTGGATGCAATTAAAAGATGGGGTCAGGGAGCGGCGAGCAGTGATTAATACGCCTCTCTGGTAAAGAGCTTTCACAGAAGGAGAGAGGGATAATAGAGGCAGGGCAGCTCCACAGGGACGCACTCCTCCGCCTGCCTCCCTTTTCACTTCATTCTCCAGTTTTCTCTCAGTCTTCTCTCTTGTCTTCATGCTTCTCAACTGCAGTCACTAATGAGCTCTGTATGACCTCTTATTACAGCTAGGAGGCAGGAGTGAGCACTGAACACCACAGAATGCCACAGACTGTCCAACAGCACAGAAACACACACACACACACACACACTCTCCCAGCTTAGGGCATGACAGATCTATTACATGGTAATAACTATGTAATAATGGTAATAGTGCTTACATCTAAATATTTATTTCTAAATACATACTGTATATATACACTATATAGAGTACATGTGTGTAAATATATTTGCCTTTTCAGGTGTTTCTTCACTATTACAATTACGAAAAAAAAAAAAAAAAAAAAAAAAAGACCAAATCATGTATGTTACAATATTAATAAAATAATAAATAAAAATAAAACAATAAAAAAAACTAAATGTTATGAGATAAGAAGTTTGCAAAGTATATTTTTTGCATGTAATAAATATACTTTTTAAAAATAACTTTTTTTTTTTTTTTTTTAACATTTGACATTATAACTGCCTCTAACCATTTTTTTTTTCAGATCCCCTAAACAGATCCCTTAAATCCCCTTAATTTTAATACTGATTTATTTATTATGAATTATTTATTAATTTAAAAAAAATTGTCAATAAAACAACAACAACAACAGCAACAGCTAAATATTATCAGCTCTAAAGATAGCACTTTCTTTTCTGAATAAAAGCCTAAATTTTTTTTTTCAGATCCACTAAAGAGCTGTTGAATCCTTTTAATTTTAATTGAAATTGTCAATAATTGTTAATTAATTATTTATTTGATATATTTTTTGCTATTTAATTTTTATTTATGATTGTTTATTAGTTAAAAATAATTATTACTTAATGATATATATATATATATATATATATATATATATATATATATATATATATATATATATATATATATATATATATATATATATATAAAACTGCCCCAGTGTTTGTTTTTTCAGATGCCCTAAACAGCTGTTCAATCATCTTAATTGTTTATAGTTTTTAATAATTTTTTTTTTATTAACTATTCATTAATGATGAGTAAATAATAAAATAATAATAAATAATTCTTAGTTAATTCGCTTCATTGTAATGTGATATCATAATGGCTCCATATCACTTATTTTAGTCTTTTATAATTCCACGGTGGCTTCCAGCCGATACAGAATCCACCCTGAGTGCTGTGAGCTGAAGGTTAAGGGTCTTTTGTGTTTACCCCACAGTGTTTCTCTGACAGTTCTGGGATTTGAACTCATAACCTCCCGGTCTCTAGCGCAGAACCTTAACCACTCAGCTCCCACTGCCCACAGCGAGTTCACACTCCAAGTTTTTAAGTGGCCAAAAGTTGAACGGTCAGGTAAAATCAATACACGCTGTCTAACAGGATGCAGGCGAACCGTTCCATGAGCAGGTCAGGGACTGAAAAAAATTGTGTATAAATCATGAATAATTGAAGAGAACATCGAAACCAGTTGTCTGACAGTGAAGTGCTTCATTGGAAATACAGGATCAATCTGGCCGGAATAACAGACACCAAATCAACAAATCTCAAAATGCCATCTACATCTGGAACAACATCTATAATTCACAACATCACAAACAGCTTAGGGTTTTTTAACACATCTCTAAACCAAGCTGCGGTCATTAAATGAACTGCTGCTTAACACATATCAGATATTTATAATTAATTCCACCTTTGCTTCCAAACTCTTTCTGGAAAATGGCATTTGTAAGGAATAAACCAGTCTGTGTTGTGCAGTTAGAGGAAAATAATCAAAAGCATGATGGTGTGATGAAGCGGAGTTACCACTGTTACCACCCAGAAGTGGTTTATTTTCCAATAACAGCATCCTGAAGTGTTTTATTCCTCTTACACCAAAGCAAATTGACAACAATTGCAAATTAACATTTTTTTAATGAACAACTTGTCATGCTTTTTAACCATTTATAGTTGCATTTAATATTGTGGAACACTAAACCAGCTATAAACAATTGCTCTCTAACCAGCCTCTCTTTTCTCTCTCAAAGTTATTATTTTTTTTTAACATAAACTGCTCTGTCCTGAAGACTTTCCCATCCTGGAAAACCTACCGACCCTTACAAATAAAATGTAAAATGCATGATTGTGTAAATCAAGGTCAGATAGAAAGTCATTGGTAATAATGCCCTCCAATGCCCACATGAACACACACGCCCACTCATACCCTGTTTTCTTTCTTTTTTTCAATTTTAGAAAATAAAATACTGAAATTTAATGAACAGAGTTGAACAGGAAGCAGGAAGTGATCGAGAACATCTCCATCAAGAACAACACAGGAATAAATTTAGCAAAATATATTGATGTGTGTGTGCGTGTGTGTACTTAGTCTCCAATCATCTTGCTGATGAATCACTAACAACTGCTGCAAGATGTGATTTACAGACATGCAATGTATATAAACATGCAATTTATAGACACATGTAATTTATAGACACACACACACACACTTTTATTTTGTGGATGTCTCATATTCTTTCACTTCTAATTCATTTCATTTCTAAGGGCTAAAAATGGAAAACACAGTGCCTGCAATGTGTGTATGTGTGTATGTGTGTGTGTGAGAGGGAGAGGGAGGGAGAGAGAGAGAGAGAGAGAGAAGGTGAAAAGCAGGTGAAAAGCTGGTCACATGACCCCATTAAGGGAACGACTGACAAGCTCTAACGGTGCTAAGCGGCTAACTCAAGGTGCCGTAGACGGCTAATGAGGACGATGCTCTCACCTTTGCCCTCTGAGACATGGTGGTTTGGCTGACAAACAAACCCCCCCCCACACACACAGACACACAGACACACACACACACACTTGAAGTGTATCGCTATGGAAACACACAGTTCACACTGTGCTGTTTACTTGCACTTGGTTGTTTTCGGATCCAAACTCAGTGGCACCTCTTTGCCATGGTTCATCACCACAGTGCCAACACACACACGCACACACACACACACACACATGCAAACATCAAAACAAACAATTTGTTAATTACAAGCAGCTGTGGAACAGTTAAAGCTTAAAGCAGAAGGCAAACTGTTGATACAAACTGTAGCGCATGGAGATAAATTAATTTATTAATGATATGACAACCATGAAACACTCAGTGTCATGCTGTTATTGGAAAATAATCAACAACAGGGTGGTGTGATGAAGCGGAGTTACTGCTACCATCCTCAAGTTGATTATTTCCCAATAACAGCATGCCTTGGAGTGTTTTATTCTTCTTTTCCCAGAGCAATTTGCCAATGTGTAAAATTTTTTATTCATTAAAAAAAAACACGTTTTTATCCATTTCTAATTACATTTAATGTTCTGGAAGAGCTATGAAACAAGTTAGTTCCTGTTCTCACTTCTGTTATAGAAGCTACAAGTACAAGTCCCTGTGTAAGTTGCTTTAGAAATGATAAGGATTAGGTAATGATAAGGAACGAGTGCATTAACATAAACCCGTGATTTGCAGCTGCACTACTGTCAGAGCTGCTGTTCTAGAAAATTCATCAACACCTTCTGCCCAATCAGAATCCAGGATTCAGCGGTGTAGTAGTACAAAGTCACCTATATGGCAGGTCAATGTGATAAAATGGCCAATAAGTGTAGCGCTACAAGGTCACTACCACCTCATTGTGTGTGTGTGTGTGTGTGTATCCCCATTGACACTCTCAGGACTGATATTCAGGGTCTGCCTAAAGAAGCAAAAATTAAATCCTGGAAAAAAAAGCCAGGGTCGGTTTTAAAGCAACGGAGCTTTATTTCAGTAATCCAAGAGGAGCCATTAGAGTCGAGTCTGCAGGGAAGGTCACTCTCAATGACTAAACCTTCCAAACTTGAACAATTTTGCAGCTCACACACCTCTGAAAGAGCCAGACATATTGCTATGAAAAAAAAAAGAAATGCTAAATAGGATCTTCAAAATAACTCAAAATAAGCAGAGGCCAATCTTACTCTCTCTGAGAGTGTATCGTGTCTAGTTAATAAATAAATATATTAATATCCACCAAAACAGTCTCATCCTGAGTGAAGGTCAATAGTTAATGCCAAAAATGCACACGTTAGCAGCTCACACACCTCTGAAAGAAACGGAAAGCGTACATTTGTAAAAATAATACATTTATCTCTCATTCTTCATTAACCCAGATAGAACCATATAATACTACATACACTCACTATCTCACTTTATTAGGGTCACCTGTACATCTGTACATTCACACAATTATCCAATCAGCCAATCAGGTGGCAGCAAAATCACACAGATACAGGTCAAGAGCTTCAGTTAACGTTCACAGCAAACATTTCAGAAACTGCCGATCTCCTGGGATTTTCATGTGAGAGACAGTTGGATGGAGGATGGAGCTAACTGGAAGGCTATGCTAACTCAAATAACCACTCTTTACAACCGTGGTGAGCAGAAAAGCATATCAGAATGCTCAAAAGCTTGAGGCAGATGGTCTACAACAGTAGAAGACCACACTGGGTTCCACTTCTGTCAGCCAAGACCCGCAATCTACAGTGGCACCGAAACTGGACAGTTGAAGTTTGGAAAAAGTCCAGGCGACATTTATCCAATCTTCATTCCATGTCCATTCCTGTTATTACTTACCTTATAGCAGCTATAAACCATTTTTTTTTGAGAACATATGGAAGGTATATGTGGACATTTCACAATGGATTGAGGTTTTTTTTTGAGAAAAAGAAAGAAAAAGAGGGAGGGGGAGAAAACAGAGAAGAAGATAAGAGAGAATAGACTGATATGATTTTATCTCCTTGGAGAGAAGACACAGAGAAAAGAAAAGAGATAGAGACATGCAAACTTTATGAGAACTAGTTGCCTTGGTGAGAGCGAAAGGAGAGAAAAGGGATAGAAGAAGAAATAGAAATTCACAGAAAGTCTGTGGTGTTATCAGAGCTTCAGTCTCCTTGGAGATCAAACCCTATGTGTTCGCCGGTAAATGAGGGAAACATATCATTTCAGGACTTTCCCCCCCGTTTTCAACTCTTTGATTATTGCCACGAGAAAACTGCTGGCGAACACAAACACTGCTTCATTACGCAGCTGAGACGAGTCGCTCTGGTGTTTCCCACACCTCCTTCTTAAAGCCTTCCGAGTTAGACGGCTGGTTTAATTTAAATTCGCACAAACAAGCCCATATCAAAAGCTGTGCAGTGTTAAGGTTTGCAGAAAAAAAAAGAAAGAAATGTACACAAACTGGATCAGGTCAGTGCTGAGGTTAGTTCTTTAGTTCTTTCTTTCATACCTATTAGTCTGTTTGTTGAGTGTGAATCAGAGAGAAATTGACACTGTTGGTTCGTTTGCTGCTTGGTTGGTTTTACACTGAGCATAATTAAACCAACCAAAAAGCAAAAAAAAAAAAAAAAAAGTTGCCTGAGGGACATGTAGGGCTGAAAATGCCCTTCTAAAACTCTTTCATTGCTCAGGCAATGGATGCTAAATAAATGATTATATATATATATATATATACAGTACTGTGCAAAAGTCTTAGGCACATGCAAAGAAATGCTGAGCAAAGATGCCTTCAGAAATAATGAAATTAAATGTTTCTACATAAAAAAATACTATAAAGAGCAGTAAACAGTAATAAATGAAACAAAGTCATGACCCTGGAGTGATGACCCTTTGCTTAAAAAAAACAATAGTAGTCTCAGGTGCAGTGTGTGCAGGTTTATAAGGAAATGAGCTGTAAGTGTTACTGAGCATCTTGCAGAAGCAGCCACAGTTCTTCTGGAGACTTTGACTGTCGACTCGCTTCTTATTTCTGCAGCGAAACCCAGCAGCCTTCATTATGTTTTTGTGTCTGTAAAGTGTCTCTTATGTAAACTGCTGCTTTCTTTACTGACAGACATTTTTCTGTAACATTTAATTTTGTGCTGGAAAACTAATGTTTGGAATCTAAAATGTTTTTGTACTGACTCGATAATGTAGAAGTCATCAAATGTAACTAGTTTAAAACATTTTGTGTATCACATCTACTCTCTGGAAGAAATTGGCATTTTAGCAGCTCGCATCTACAAAAAAACACTGCAACCCAAAACACACAGCATGTTCGGTTCACTCCCTGCAGTCGGGTCGATTCAGAGTCGAATGGCTTTCTCACTTCCACAGTTCACGTAGAAAGGGACTGAGACACGCTCGCTCAGATGCTCTCGAACCAGTTGTTTAGGTCCGCACCCGAGTGCAACTGCTGTGTTTCTTTCCTGGGAGGAAAACACATCGAGGTTCTATTCGAACAGAATAAACACTGCATACGTGAAAGCAACCTTAACTTTATTCAAAGCTTCTGTTGCTAACAAGTCAGAGAAGCTTATAGCCTCCAATTTAGCATCACACAAACTTAATCATAGAACTCTTGCTCTTTGTCTATTACTTCCCTTCTCCCTCCATTCCTTTTTCCTGAGGATTAGAGTGGATAATCAATCAGGCTACGCCACAGGAGACTCTGAAGTTCACACACACACACACTCACACTCATACACACACACACTTTAGCGGTGTGGATAAATGTGGGTGGATTTCCTACTAATGAAGTAACAGAAGGATGAACACACCTCACCTCTGACCTTAAACTTTGTAACTCTTCATACAAATTGATTCGAGTGAATAGTTCTGAATTTGCAAGTAGACTATGCTGCACACACACACACACACACACACACACACACACACACACACACACACACTGGATGACCCGTCTCTGAACAAATTGTTCTCACTCTCTTGCTGTTAAATGGGAAAATGGAAATGGTTCTCTTTTCTTAAACTCCATTTCATTGGAAGAGCTTGAGAAAGAGAGAGAGAGAGAGAGAGAGAGAGAGAAAACAAAAGGAAAAGGACACTAAATTCTAACTACCATCATCAATCTATTACAGAAACAGACAGAGACTCTATCATCAGCCATCCTCATCATTCTGTTCTGCGGATGTCTGTGGAAGAGCAGGCTTGTATTCAGCAATGTTTCTTATTCACTCTCTCTCTCTCTCTCTCTCTCTCTCTCTCTCACACACACACACACACACTCATAGAGCTTCTCTCAAACAGCTCTGATTTTTAAAACAGATTCTTCACCGAATCCCCAGTTGGGAAGACAACATGCATCGTTATGTCTGACAATGAACATCTTGCGCTGCACAGAGAAAGAGAGAGGGAGAGAGAGAGAGAGAGAGATAAACCTTTGTTTATTGGTGCCCTGGGTGAGGTACAGTAATACTATTCTGTTTAAAGTTTGAAGGCTGATTGTACAGTAGAACTGATTCAGCTGATAATATTGTCCTAGTTTATGTGTATATGTGTATATGTGTATAATGACATTCAGTGGTGTTACTGAGCCAAATGATCTCTTTCAAGGGAATGTCTAATTATATAATTAACACCCTTTATTTGTTAGCTACATGAGCCTCATAGCTCCAGTGCAAAAACTAAAGAAGCAACTAAGACCTGTTTTGGCTGATTTTGATTTGAGGTGAATATTTTGTTTCTGGTTAAACTTTAACTTTAAAACATGAACTGTGAGGCTCTGATTTTTGATCGATGCCTCCATCACAGGGTATACTGATGTATCTGTGTTTTTAAGGAATATAGATTTTCAGAAAGGTTTGATTGAAGCTGATATCTACACAGGAACACGGCATAGAGCAGAGCGATGGCGAAACGATGATGAAAAAACAAGCCAGAAGAGTGAAGGCAGGCATGTCACTGCCTTTCAGCTGAGGAAAAAGTGAACGTGTGAAATTCAAATCAGCTCTGGGGCACGCACAAGAGAAAACAGGAGGCCAAAGTGTATAATGATCTCACCCTCGTTTTACTTTCTCCATTCATACATTCTTTTACACATCAATCCATCTTTTTTCCCCATCAGTCTGCGGAAAAACACTCTCGCTTCTCGTCCGCTCCGTTCCATCTCACTCGCTCCCTGTTTCTGAAGGATGTGAAATGGTGTCATCTCATTCCTTTCAAAAATGGAAAATTGAATTTCCATTCTGAGGCCTCGGCGCGGATCGGGCTAATGACACGAGCACAATGCGGCGCTCGTCTCCGCTATGTGTGAGGTGGCCTTTGTATGTGTGTGTTTTTACGCTAACTTGTGATCCCTGGCTGTGATAACACATTGGGAGAAACAGTATATGTTCTAGTTTTAACAAGACACACTATCTTGCTCTCTCTCTTTCTCTCTCTCTCTCTCTCTCTCTCTCTCTCACACACACACACACTTTCATTAAAATCATTTCATTTCACCAGAACAGCCTGCTTTGACATTATAACTACATAGTGCTCTATACAGAAAACGTAATGAAGAACAAAAAACATCCTACAATGCACTGCAATAGGTTGTGTCCAAACAGTATACCATGGTAAATTCAGAACACCCATAATGCACTGCGCCTATTTGAAGATTTGTGGCTGATGTAGTGAATATGATGTGTAGGTTGAGACACATATAGTGTGTGGTGTGATGGTGTGTAAGAAATCTTCACAATCCTGTTGGTGTGAATATCGATTGAGCAGGATAAACATGCATAATACGAAGGTAAAGCAGGATGAACGTGCATAATACGAAGGTAAAGCAGGATGAACGTGCATAATACGAAGGTAACTGCCTGCACAAACTGTACGATTGATCGTCACTTGGGTGCTTCTTTTGGGATTTGTGAATCTAGTGCACCTTTAAAAATCATTAATGGTACATAATTAGTCTTTATGGACCACTGTTATACATTAAATAAGTTTAAAGGTACACATTCTTAAGTGAATGCTACATACTAATGGTTCATAAAACGCAGCCTTGACAAGCAATTGTACATTTTTACAATATTCACGTTGCCTTTTGTTCTCTGGCACCTACTAACACCTGACTAACTTTTCATATGTCAATCAGACAAAAAGCATAAAAAATGTTGTGACAGGATTACGTTACTGAAACCTGCTACTAAAAGTACTAAGAAAATGGATTCTTATTCCCAGGAGATTTCATCAGCTCCACACCAGCATTCTTTAGTCTTCACCGCTAGATCTGGGTGATATCTATAAGTAAATATAACAACATGCTTTTTAAGAGACTGTTTAAATACTTCTTAGAGATGCACGTGACTGTTAAATACTATATACTATAATAGATAACCTGTTTTCTATTTTCCCTGGCCTGCTCTCAATCTCATTCAGAACACATATTCCATTTAAACATAGTATAAAAACTACAAAACCCAGAAGTTCATAGTCAGATGGCATCATAGCCCTACTCACATGGAGGGCTGTGATCGCTTGTTATTGGTAGAAACACCTGTCTGAGTCAGAAAGCAGAGAAGAAGAAGCTAACGAGGAAGTGTGGGTCATGGTTGGATCATTGAGCAGGGCGATAATACCAAATATCTGTCTTCAAATATACAATTAGACACCTACATGCTAGAAGAAAGGCTTTTCTTTCATCTAACCACTTACATATGAAAGCACCTGGAGTTTGCTAGACTCTACTGGAAGAAAACCTTCATCACTCAGCTCATCCAGCAAAAAAATAAAGATGGATATGCAGAAAAGGATCTAATCACCATTGTTAAGTATGGTGTGATCTCGTGGGCTGTTTTTTCCTCCAAAGACCCTGGGAATCAAGAAGTTACAACCAGTTTGTGGTTGGATCTTCCAGCAGGACAGTGATCTAAAACAAGCATCCAAGTGCACACAAAAATGGTTCAATAACCAGGAATCAAGCTTTTGACATGGCTGTTCTGGTGCCCTGACCTAAACCCCACTGAAAACCTTTTGAGTGAAGATGAGTGTCCATGAGAGAGAGGACCACGGACACAGGAGGATGTGGAGAGTTCAGTATTAAAGTGTTTCAGATTGCTCACTCTATATTTTCCAATCTCTTGAAGTAGATTAGGAGAAGACAGTGCTGGTGTGTTGGCAAAGAGATTTTGCACAAAGTACTAAATGCAGGGGGCCAATAATTATGACACACACAGTTTTGAGTGATAATGGGCTTTTACATCTTAGAATAAATTTACTTTAAATGAAATTTTAATTTCACTCCTATTTTCAGTGTGACATTAAGCTAATTAACTACAAAAACATTTTTTTCCCATAACATTTTTTATCCATCTTTAGAAAGGGTGCCAATAATTCTGGCGCAGACTGTATCTTTGTGTCCGTGTGTGTGTGTGTGTGTGTGTGTGTGTGTAATTGCAATGCATGTCTGTATGTATCAGGTTTGTGTGTGTGTGTGTGTGTGTCTGTGTGTTTGTGTCCTTGTGGAGCGAAAGTTCACCAAGCTTCTTGAGAAGTGGCTGCGAAAGCTGTTGCTCTTTATTGAAGATGACATGTCCTTTTAGTGAGGAGCAAAGGGCTAAAACTGCTACTGCTACACACACACACACACACACACACAAACACACACACACACACACACACACACACAAACACACACACAAACACACTTAAATTCACACACTTCTAATATGAGAGAATGGATTCTTCACACCTGAAAAGGGTTTCTTGCACAGACACACACACACATACACACACACATATATGCGCACACACCTCTGCTCGACCTTATCTCCAAACACACCCCTCCTCCCCACCTCCCATGCAATTACCGGTAAGGAAAAGATCTGCAGCCTCTCAAAACGCGGCCGTAATCGGTGAGCTGTGGCTCGGGCGCCAGTTTGATACATAGCTTCATGGCTGTAATCTCATCAACCTTCATCACCCAGCTCATTTAAAAGACAAACCATCACAGCTTTCGACATGACTGATGTCAAAATACCATTTTCTCCGGATATTTTCCTGAAGTGAACCTGCTTTACGGAGCCAAAAATGTCGTAGGTGTATCTCAGCTGGAAATCCGGGCTTATCCTCGCTTGAGCTGGTATATATAATGCATGTGAGATTTCCTAATATTCCTGACAGGACATAAATTACTTTATACAGCACTTAGAATCAGTATCACAGACACACAAAAGATACATATAAACATCATACAACACAGAAATTGTAGTTCGCCTGACAATGGCTTATATACGGTTTGGGATGTAGCCAAACAAACAAGTCTAGCTATCATGTTCACCACACTGCGAATCAGTTGAAACAGTTTGCTTGGAGTTTATTGGATAAATAAACCCAGCGACTAACAGGTTTCAGAGAGCACTGCGTCTTTTGCATGACCAAAATAACACATTTGGCTTAACGAATATGCAAAATGGGCCACAATACCAAAAAAGTGCAAAAATACAGGGCGGAGTCAATGTGTATAGATTCACTCTGTACCCATGATGCAATTGACCACAAACTTCAACAACAGAGATTACATGAGTAAATTAACATGACTGAAGGGCAGGTATTAAATTTGTGGAAGCCTGTTTAAGTTAGTTAAAGACCAAGAATACCTTCTTTACTAAGCCTTAATAAAAAGAAAATTTACCAAAATGATGTCTTAGCAAAATAATCAGAAAGCTCCTCACAAATATGACTAAACTACAAATAGACGAGCTGGTCAGGGAATGACTGTTTATCGCTGCTATAAAGTGAATTATAACAAGATCTTTTTGCGTGGCTGTTCCATAAGCTTAAATGTAACTATAATGGTTAAAACATTACTGTTGTATAAGAGGACTAAATACACATTGGGCGTTGCTGTTTTTGGAATATTTCAGGATGGTAACAGTAACTCCGCTTCACCACACCACCCTGACGTGTTTTATTCCTTACATACCGTATCTGACATCATGATAGCCACAGAACAGCTTAGCTTTGTATCTGCAAATTAGCTAGCTAACTTATTGTGTTACTAATTGGTATCCGCTATAATAGTGTTCACTTAACCTAACACTTCAATCTTATGAGAGCTCTTATATGTTAGCTATATGTCAAAAGTGTTATTTTAACATTATTATAGCCCCTTTTATATACGTATGGGTGTCACATAATGACAATGTATCTGTATCTGTCTCTGTTTAATGCCCTAAATATTTGAATCAGTATCTGTATCTGGGTTTTAAAACCAAAGTTGGCACGGCATACAACTGATATTTCAAAAATTAAATATTAATCCTACCATTACACCCCGGAAATGCTGGACAACAATGAAAAAAAAAACAAATGTAGAAATGTCATCACTGTCAGCATGGGTGTGTGAATCCAGAATCTGACAGCTCCTCAACATCGGCTACATCACTCCAGTTCTCAACTAGAGATGTACGCGGGACTGTTTTTAAAATCCTCTTGCACAGTTATTCATTTTTATTTGCAATATTTAGTTGGTTCTGTTTCCCAAAATATAGACAAACTAGTGGGCAAATTTAAACTACCGTGACCCTGAGCAGGCAGTTACTAAGGATGAATGAAGGAATGCATCACACAGCATCACGTTAACGCACAAGCTCTTTGTTTGTCCTGCAAGCTTCATATCAGACCGCTCACTCGCATCCACGTGAAAGTAAAAACCTCCCACTTGCTCGATTTTTTTGTTGCATTCCACAGGATCCTAGTCTTACTGCACACCTCTAGTCTCAACCAGATGCCCTGTGAACTTTTCTGGAAAGCTTGAGCTGTGTGCCTCCTCATATTCATATCTGTATTGGAGCACATTCACACATCTGTTCATTCTGAATCATGTATTCATATTCAGTTACACCCCTAATGTGCAATAACATTTTTAATAGCCTATACGCAATATTACTTATTAATACTAATGAGTGTGTATTTGACCAAGGCTGGATTAGCTGAGGTGTGTTTACAGCACGGAGCTGGACTCAGAGATCGATACTGACTGAGACTTTAGTGCTGACGGGCCATTTTTAAACTCGTGTCTGGGCTCCTGTGTCTGAAACATCCACATAAACGCTGACACGATGAAACCTCATGCTTCTTAGTGTGAGTGTGTGTGTGTGTGTGTGTCAGGGTGTAAACCAGCAGTTCCTTTTTATTCAGTGAGCAGTGTAAGTGGAAAATGTCTCTCACACACACTCTCTTTTTCTCTCTAGCTCTCCCTATTTCCTGTGTGAAAGAGTGAAAGAGACACAGATTTAGGGAGCCAGCCTGGCCCGGTCGCTCGGTGCTATTTAAAATCGCTATCTTGGCCACATTGATTAATCAATTGTGCCATTTATTCCATAGGGCACGAGAGGATTAGGAGAGCGGGAAATGGTCAATTCTGCAATCGCCGGAGTCCCAGGCTGTCGATATGAACAGGCTTTGATGTGTGTGTGGACTACAGAGGTTCAGCGGGTCTCTGGTTATTGGTTCTGGCTCAGGCTATACAGACCTCGGTTTCTCTGACAGAGTAAAGAAGAATGCCTCTCGCTGGGCCTGTGGATTTATTTTCACTTGTATAATGCACTCGACTAAAGCAGTCACACCTACGCTGTTTGGGTCGAACCAATTTGTAATTTGGCTGCAATACACAGGCAGTGCGAAACTCATGGCACTCTCATAAAACGGTCGGTGTTGTCCAGCCTGTCGAATAAAAACGTCTTCAGGGATCGAAATGGGCCCACATGCAATTCAGGCTCCTGATGGACCGAGGCTTTCCTGTTGTAATGGTAGCAGCTCCTGTGGCACATTCTTGAACCGAAGGAACCATCAGCCGATGGACATAATGACATAATGGCATGCACTTTAAGACCCTTTAAAGGTGACATCAAAACCCCATTTCTTGTAGTTTTCACAGGTGGACTCGGGAAAACAGTGGGTGTAAAAACTGATCATTTAAACGATCAGCTGGCAAACGGTGTATATCTGAGAGTGTGCATGAAATGTAAAAACAACGCATTGAAAAATCAAGCTGAGTGATTTTGTCTTTTGTCTTTTTGGTTAAAGAATGGTTTGTTGTGGGTGGTGTGCATTAAAAATTGCGTAGTAAATAGATCCAGTATGAACTGGCTTTAAAAATCTCAGCAGTAAACAGTTAAAAACTTAACATTTTTGATATTGCCCTTTTACAAATCATATGTCTGATATCCCGCATAGAAACTGTGAAATGTTTCCACACGCCTGACATGTTTCATTTTACAAAATCTTTTTTCACTGTGATCTTCTTTCTTGCCTTTTTTCCCCTCTTTCAGCCAAAAAAAGGGAAAGTGCCCTTTTGGACCATTCTCAGTGGCCAAAATATTAGAGATAGATTTTATTTCTCATTAATTACCTCAAAACAATCTCCATTTACCTTGACAGAAAACAAGGGCACTCCATTCTTCACAAAGGGAAACTGAGTCGAGATGAAAGTACAGGCCAAAAGATTACTAATGTGAAATGGGGAAAGGGGCGGGGTTTACAGGGCCAGTCAATTAATATTGGAGATTTCAAAACACCTATGCAACTGTCAATCATTGCATATTCATATGTTGATTGGCTTATCTGTTGTTTTTATTAGCAGAAAAAAAGAAAGAAGACTGCTGTTTTGGCATATGAGTGATAACTCGTACTCCGATGCTAAAATGCCAAACTCCTATGGAAATTTCATGAAGGTTGGCACATGTTCAGTGTGTTATCACTTTAATTTAAACCCAGTGAACAGCATGTGCCTGCTTTCAGTCAATTAGAACCTAATTATACTAGACGTATATTAGGAATAAATGATGCAATCTTGTCCAGTCTGTTATCTAGAGACTATTAACTAATAATGTGACATATTAGGGCCTTTTGCACCGTGGGAACCTTTTCATAGTACCTGAACTAATTGTGGAACTACCCACTTTTTGGCGTTTTCGCACCTCCGGAACTGGGTGTGATTTTAGTACCGGACTGCCTTTTTCGAGAACCAAATTAGCTCCTACTCCGGAGCAGGGTCTAACCAGCACATCTGGTACTATCCGTGACGTAAGTAGACGTTGATTGGCCAAACGCGTAGGAAAACGCCCTCACCCGCCATGATTTAAAACGCCGTGTAAACATACTGTAGTGTCAACTTATTTCGCGAGTATGGAGAACAGCGATAGATGGACGCGAGACACAACAAAAACACAGCTCCAATCACAGCGTCCTCCATCCTCCGGTTGTTTACGTTGTTCTTCTTTGTTTCCGTTGTTGAACGCCGCGCACAAATGACGCCGCTGTCGACCGGCTTACGTCACTTCCTAGTACCCACTGTCGGTGCGAATGCAACCCTTTAAATGGTACTGGGAAATAGTTCACGCAAAATCGCCCAGTACTTTAGTACTGTAAATTTAGTTCTGGAACTAAAGCGGTGCGAAAGGCCCTATTTACACAAGTTTCGCATCAAAGCAAACCATAATTTGATGATAAAAACTGACTGTTGTGACTTTGATTAAAAGGGTGATCCTGGTTTGTGCTTTTGCTTCATTGAATCTGCATTTAGGAGAGATTCTGAGTCAAAGAACGTGGGCAGAGATTATTGCTGTTATTTACAACTTTTACACAACAGCGCTGGTGAATTCTGGATTCTGATTGGTCAGAAGGTGTTGATCTCAGCTTTGTATTATAGCTTTGACATGGTGAAGTTTTCTCTCAGGAGATGTTCATTTAAGGTTTATGTAAGGATTCTCCAGTGTTTCACACAGCTTAATGTGAAAAATGATCTCAGGTTTAAATACATGATCAACTATGCAAATTCTTTCGATTTGCTTTTGATAACTGATGTCTTGATAGTGTATTTGAGGAACCTTTTTATAGGCTCATGTCTCTCAGGACACTTCAGTATTAATCTAGCTCTGTTTACACAGGGATTGAGAGCTGAGGATGGATTAGCGACAGGAGCACGTCGTCTAATCCACAGCAAACAGAAAGTGATGAAGTAGAAATGAGTCGCAGCTCACTCACATTAACTTAATACTGCGACCATCCAAATGGGCTCATTAGCCTAGCTCAAGAGCCTGAGTGGTAACAGGTTGCAGACACAAATATGAACACACACAGAACATGTGTGGCATTATGGAATGTGTAAATGTCTCATTTGAACAAAGGTTGTGTGAATTTGGACTTTCTGGGAAGCCAATCCAATGTCACAATAAAAAATTTGGAAGAAGTGAGCAAGTGAGAGTGACCTAGTTGTTCACTTCTTCCAAATTTAGTGTGACATTGGATTGGCGAATAAATCATTTGGCATCATGCTGTTATAGGAAAATAATCAACGAAATGGTCCTGCGATGACGCACTAAAGTCAGAGCTGCTATTATAGAAAATTAATCAACACCTTCTGACCAATCAGAATTGAGCAGAGTATAAACGCTGGACACTTTTTTACCAACCCAAGTGTTGTTGGTTGTTTAGTCAGGATACTATATATAGAGTTAAAACAGGTTTTAAATGCTAATAAGGGATGTGTGTGAGAGAGGAAGCACTTAATCTTATGTGATGTTATGATGTGTTTTCTGGCATCTGTGCATATCTGAGTGTCTAAATCACATGACTGCCGTTTCTTTCACCCGACTCTGGTGCCTGTCTGCACTCGTTCACTGTCATCTTCTCGCTGTCACTCCGTCACTGTCTCTTTTCCTCTTTTGCTTGGGGATTTTAACCTCAGGGCAGCAGAGCGCTTTCTCTTTAGTGGAACTCATCATCAACCTGATCACGCTGAACGCTCAATGTTGAATGCATATACACACACACACACACACACACACACACACCTGTCGGAAACCGAACATTTCAATAGGACAAAAACAGCAGGAGTGGGAGACTGGGATGAAAGGGTAGATGGGGGAAAAGGAAATAAAGATGCTACATAAAAAGATCCTGTTTTTTTTCTCTCACAGTGAGGTTTTCATAAGTAATGCATGATGAATTATTTTGCACCAGTGAAGTAGGATGACCAACTGTTACAACGATGTAAAATTAACGCCCTGATCCATTAAAATATAAAATAACAAGCGCTAATTTGCAAGTGCAGTGGGATAAATTGGGCGTGCAAATACTGTAAGTCATCATACATACAATTTCCATACATTTTATTATATTCATGCTGCTCGATGGTTAGACGCAATACCACTTCATTCGGAAGAAAAGAAAAGTGAAATCTCTCCCTCATACTATGAAAGAAGCTGTGTCAGGTTTATGCTGATATTTGTTATATACTTTCCGGCATAGCAACAAGCCAATTGTGGTGGAACTACTTTTTTTTGTGGTGAAAGAAATGTCTGATATTAAAAATATGTCTATATTTGAACCAATTTCTGGTAGCTTCTTTGCTTTACTTTTTCAGTTAAAAATCTGATGTACAGAAGAAGCAGAAGACGTAGCAGAAGATGCAAACTGATCCGCAAAAATACTAGAGAAGGTAGTAGCGCAGCAGCTAATTTCCTATCTACAAAGTAATAATATCTATGAACTTTATCAGTCAGGTTTCAGGCCCCACCACAGCACAGAGACAGCATTAGTTAAAGTAGTCAATGACTTGCTATTAGCCTCTGATCGGGGTTGCATTAGTCTATTAATTTTACTCGACCTTAGCGCAGCGTTTG
>CM040469.1:2834585-2847497 GCA_022758105.1 Pangasianodon gigas | reverse complement strand
GTGTAGGGCACTAGTGTAGGGCACTTGTGTAGGGCACTTGTGTTGAGGAGGTTTTTATTTGCTTTAAAGAGAACCAGTACTGTAAATTATTGTCTAATAAACCAAAACAATAGCAAAATCCCTCATTTTCAGGTTGTGTATGAGGTTTATAAATACTTTAATTTCATAACATCTCCGATCTTTAATGCAGTGTTCAACAACATGACTGCATATTGAGTGTTTTCTCCACACTGTGCAGCTGTACACACAACCACAAACACACACATCATCACAACACTTTCCTCTAACACACACAGTTACACACCGCTGAGTGACGCTCTGTAAAACACACACACACACACACACACACGTCAGACTGCTTTATTTATCCATTAACTAGCTTAATGAAAACTTCTCTCCATCTCGCTCGCCCTCCGTCACGGCCGCTCTGAGTCAACATGGCGTCGGCGGAAACGCTAAAGCGCTTGTGTACTCTTCACGACGCATCACTCATTACAACTCATTACAACCCCATAGAGCTGTGTTTACTGATAAACTGACAGGATGGAGTGTAGAGGGAAAAAAAAACAAAAAGATGAACGGGTGCATGAGATCCACCTGTAAAAAACACCTGAGGGGAAAGAAGAGGAAAGAGGGAGAGAGCAAGAGAGACAAAGAGGCAGAGAGGAAGTATTTTCTCTTTATTAGCAAAACAAAAAAAAGAGAAATAATAAATACATGTCATATTCTGAAGGAAAGAAAGAAAGAAAGAAAGAAAGAAAGAAAGAATGGATGCATGGATGAATGAATGAATGAAGGAAGGAAGGAAGGAAGGAAGGAAGGAAGGAAGGAAAAATTAAGAAATAAAGAAGAAAATGAATAAACACAAAGAAAGAAAGAAAGAAAGAATGAAAGAAAGAAAGAGAAAAAGAATGGATGTATGGATAAATGAGTGAATGAATGAATAAATGAAAAATTAAGAAATAATGAAGGAAACGAATAAACACAGGAAAGAAAGAAAGAAAGAAAGGACTGAATGAATGAAACATAAGAATGAATAAACACAAGAAAGAAAGAAAGAAAGAAAGAAAGAAAGAACATGAACTTTATTTTTTCCCTGATTTTATAATGTGTGATGACTTTTGACCAAAAATTACTGAAAACTAAAAACAAAGTCTGAGTGCAACAAATGTAGGAAGCTAACTGACACACCACTAAGCATATTGTGTGTGTGTGTGTGTGTGTGTGTGTGTTCAAAGCGTGTGTGCAGGACGTCTCTAAACGGCGAGCATCAGAGAAAGTGCTGATGCAGAGGAGATGCTAAAGAAGTCTTCCCATCTGTCAAGCTCAAGATAAATACACAGGGCACGAGCTACGAGATTGTCTGAAGCTCGAGGCTGAAAATAGTGTGTGTGAGTGTGTATGTGTTTGTGTGTGTGTGTGTTTACTGCTCGAACAGCTTATTTTAATGAGGATCTCTGGAGGAGACAGGTGCGTGTTCAGCCGTTCCTCTATGAACTCAGCAGCAAGCCGTTTCTTCTCCGTGAGTAATTAATCCTGTCATTAGTACACTAACGGCTACAGCGAGAAGCAAAGCACGTCGACAAGCACAACATTGACCTAAAACACGCAACGAAAAAATCACCCGCATTAATTAACACCGCTCTTCTCTCTTGTATCCACCTGTCTAACATCATAAAGTCTTCCTTTACAGCTAAAGGATATATTCGACATACATATTCCGCAAAACATTCGCCAAGTTAGGATTTAATGTTACAAAAATAACATTTCTGCAACGTTCTGCAAACATATGCTCTGCTTCACAATGCAACAAGAGCAATGTTCTTATTAGGAAAATGCTAGCATTAACGTTCAATCACCAAAAAAGTTTGAATTCGTAAATGTCATGGGGAAAAAAATTTCTCAGAACCCAGAGAAACTCCAGAACTAGAACCGTAACACTCAGAATGCGCTCCTTCTAATTCGTTATCGTTTCTATAGCAACAGCTTACGCAGGAATAAAACCTACAATCATTGATAAGTTTTCTGTTAGGAGAAGTTTATGTAACATTTACGGAAGGAGTCTCCAGTGTCAGAGCTTTGTAACGATCAATTAAAAATTTTCCAATAACTTCCGATAACTTGTTTCACAGACGTTCCACAATATGAAATGTAAAAATAAACAGATAAATGTGTGACATATTGTTCTTTAATAACTAAAATATTATCTTCATTGGTAAATTGCTGTGGTATAAGAGGAATAAAACACTTCAGGGTAGGCTGGTATTGGAAAACAATCAACTTCCTGATGTAACTCCACTTCGTCATACCATATCATTGATTACTTTCCTCTAACGGCATGACACTGAGCGTTTTATTCTTCCTGTACCACAGCAATGATTATTATTTTTTCATTACTTAAAGAAAATGCCATACTTTTTAGATGTTTAAAGCTGGTCATTTTTCTATAACAGCACACCCTGTTGTTTTTCTCTTAATCTTTACTTATAGTTAATTCTGCTGTATAGAACTTCTTTACATCTTCATCTACACATCATCTACACGTCGCCTGTCAATCATCCATCTTCCCTCCTACTTTCAGTGATGAATTACAGAGTCTTGTTTGTGGCACAAACACATTATATTAGTCATTGATCACTGATGAAACATAAGCAGCTCCTGCGAACATTGTGGTATTTTTAGGACTCAGTTGGACATGGTGTTCTCTCAACTTCCTGGTAGTGAGATCCTAAAATAAATCATCAATTAAACATCTCTAACAATATACACCATCAGTCCTAACATTAAAACCACCTGCATAATATTGTGGAGGTCCCACTTGTGCCACCAAAACAGCTCTGACCTATCGAGTCATGGACTCCACAAGACCTCTGAAGGTGTGCCGTGGTATCTGGCATCAAGATGTTAGCAGCAGATCCTTTAAGTCCTCTAAGTGAGAGGTGGGACCTCCATGGATCAGACTTGTTTGTCCAGCACATCCCAAGTTAACACCTTGAACACTTTGTCATGTTCCTCAAACCATTCCTGAGCTATTTTTGCAGTGTGGCAGGGCTCATTATCCTGATGAAATTAGGGAATACCGTTGCCATGAAGGGGTGTACTTGGTCTGCAGCAATGTTTAGGTAGGTGGAACGTGTCAAAGTAACATCCACATGAATGCCAGGACCCAAGGTTTCCCATCCTGGTGCCATCTCTTCACCAGGTAAGCGAAATGATTCATCAGACCAGGCCACATTCTTGCACTGCTCTATGGTCCAGTTCTGATGCTCACTTGCCCATTGTAGATGCTTTAGGAGGTGGACAGGGGTCAGCATGGGCACTCTGACCGGTCTGCGGCTACGCAGCCCCATACCCAGCAAGCCATGATGCACTGCATGTTCTGACACCTTTCTATCATAGCCAGCACAAACTTTTTTCAGCAATTTGTGCTACAGTAGCTCTTCCCCGGGATCGGACTAGATAGGCTAGTCTTCGCTCCCCACGAGCATCAATGAGTCTTGGGGGCCCATGATCCTGTCCCACAAGACCTGCCGTTTTGGAGATGCTCTGACCCAGTCATCTAGCCATCACAATTTGGCCCTTGTCGAAGTCACTCAGATCCTTTCGCCTGCCCATTTTTCCTGCTTCCAACACATCAACTTTGAGAACTGACTGTTCACTTGCTCCCTAATATATCCCACCCCTTCACAGGTGCCACTGTAACGAGATAATCAGTGTTATTCACTTCACCTGTCAGTGGCTTTAATGTTATGGCTGATCGGTGTATTTTACATTTCCAAGCTCAGTGCAAACATATGGATATCTTTCAGCAAATAAAACTAAAAAAGTGTAATAAAACAGATCTACACCTGCGGTTGCTTAGGAGACGCCCGGACCTCTTTATTCATCAGCCTTGCTATCAGCAGCACTGTGAGAAAACCTTGAACGTGTATAGATTCCGCTTTTTCTATTTACAGAGGTTTCATTAGTGTTTTCACAGGAATAAAATGAAAGTGGATGAAAGAGAGCAGACCAAGGACTTCAGCTATACGGCTAGCGCAGGAGAAGACAGGTCCACAGGTGAACCTTTGACAGATAAGACTGAATAAGCGATCCAGTTAGATGTAGATATTTGACCTTGTTGTTGAGAAAAACTGCTGTAACTTTGTTTCGAGATCCTTCAACAAAGCGACAAAAACGTTTCATAAATACAGGAAATATTAATTAAATTGGCCTGTGATTTCAGTAAACTTGCTTTCATTCGAAGGGTTATTATGTAGCACGAGTGGCAAATACACATTTGTGTAAATAGTTTTTTTTTTTGAGTGTATTTACTCAGATTTGTTGTATATTCTGAACCCGTAAGGATGGACACCAAAGCTAAGCACATTAAAATGCTGCTGTGATGGACATATTGAGTCCATGTTTATATATTTATGATGAAACACACGTCCACGCTTCTTCTCCATCCTTATTCACAGAGTATCACTGTTTCCAGTTTTGATTTCAACATATGTTGGAAAAAAAAAAGTTGTTCAAGGCAACGTTTGTCAGAATAATGGGCTCCATTTCACCGTGGAGGACAATAATTAAAGAGACTGCCGTAGAAACTTTTTTACACACACACACACACTCACACACACACACACAAAAGAAGACATGTTTCTCTGTTCCAGGTTTTTGCACTTTAAATTAGCAACCACGCTGGACTATTTTCTTCACCCGAGTGAAGCAGAAATCAGGAGATTATGTGCAGAGCTGTGTGATGTGATTATGGAGGGAATGAAGAACGGTTGGGGTGAAACTCACTGTACTGAACATCACTCATTATTCAAACACAAGCTTTACACAAAGACCTCGTTCACCTTGAAAGTCTTTCTGAAGTGTTTTCCATTCAACAGATACACTTTCATTTCAATCCACACCAGCTTTGTGGCTTTCATCCATCCTGCTGGATTTTCTGTTGTGTTATGTCTATTTTATGTTTTTGTGTTATGTCTATTTTCTGTTCTTTTCTCGACAGAGATCCTTTCAAATTACACACTCGTACTGTCTATAACTGTGAATAAAATCACTATCTACAACAACGGTACGACTGTGGTCCTTTAACACTGTTGTGCTTTTGGAGAAAAGGGTTCCTCAAGGGTTGCTTGGCTAGTTCTACTTGGAACAGTAGAACTAGCCAATGGAGTGAATACAAAAATCCTAACCAGAGTCCATAGCAGGGGTTAAAACACAGGCAGGTAAAGTTAAGTAAGTAATAAAACACAATAAGCCGAGCTGTTGTACAAATACATTTCCACACCAGGGTGTTGTGATTTACAAAGCAGAGGATTATTGTATAACATGTAACATATAACACCAAGGCCCGAAGTGTGTTATTCTGTTCATACCACAGCAATTTGCCAATGATTATAATTTTCCGTTTATTAAGGATGACACACATAATTTTTAACTGTTAATAGTTGCATTTAATGGAACTAAATAGCGTAAATGGAATAGTTACATTTAATGTCGTCTGCGAGACAAGTTATCACTTACGTTATAGCAGCTCTAAACATTGTTCATTCATCAGCCTGTCTTTTTTCTCTTTCTTGAAGTTAAAACAGCTTGTCATGTGACTGAGAAACCAGAAGTAGCAAACTCCTCTGTCCTGAAGTCTCTCCCATGTCGGGAAATTTACAGCCCATCTAAACCCATCAAACCAGACCAGCTAGAACCAGCCAGACCAACTGGGACCAGCCTGATCAACTGGGACCAGCCAGACCAACTGGGACGAGCCTGATCAACTGGGACCAGCCAGACCAACTGGGACGAGCCTGATCAACTGGGACGAGCCTGATCAACTGGGACGAGCCTGATCAACTAGAAGCAGCATGAACAGTTAGAAGCAGACTGAACAGCTAGAACCAGCCAGATCAACTGGGACCAGCATGACCAGTTAAAACCAGCATGACCAGCTAGAACCAGCATGACCAGCTAGAACCAGCATGACCAGTTAGAACCAGACTGAACAGCTAGAACCAGCCAGACCAACTGAGACCAGCCAGACCGACTGGGACCAGCATGACCAGTTAGAACCAGACTGAACAGCTAGAACCCTCCTGACCTGATAGAACCAGCTTGAACAACTGGAATAAGCTTGACAAGTTAGAACCAGCCTGATACACTGGAGCCAGGCTGACTAGCTAGAACCAGTCTAAACTGATAGATTAAGCAACAAACCAGTGACAGTACACGGGTGGAGACAGGACTAGAACAAAAACTAAAACAAACATGTGCAAATGGCATCTGTAACCATGGGAACCACTACACAAAGAGGGAAAAGGTGGTAAATCGTGAATGTTGAATTATGCTCAAAAATTGTAGACTACAGTGATTAATCATGGAAAGTCACAGCTCTTAAAGGGAATCTTAGTCTGGTTGGAAATACTATGACAACATCTCACAAATTAGTGAATGTAATGTTGTTGAGATGTAAAGCACGCACAGCGTGTTGAGTTGTGTTCTTTCTGGCAAAACTGTAACCAGTACAGTAGCAAATACACTAACAATTCACAAATGCTGCTCTCAAACTTGGAAAGTTTTTAAGTTTTCGAGCTTTTTTTCCATCTCTGTTGTGCAACAGCGGGGGTTTTCTTCAACACAAACGCTGCTCTGGGTGCCATCATTATCTACCACTGCGCTAAAAAAGCCAGGAGAGGAATCGCTGCGGAGGAAAGAAAAGAGGGAGAGAAAGAGCGAGAGGAAGCGCTGTGTGTGATTTCCCTCAACGGCACTGCGGCTTTGAAGAGTGAAGCGTGGTGATGGTGGTGAACCGCGTGCGAGTGTGTGTGTGTGTGTGTGTGTGTGTGTGTGGTTCAGTCCTCAACTCGGCAGCTCAGACTAGCAGTGTAGACTCAGAGCTAATGGGGCACTGCCGCTAAACAAGTGCACTCTGAATACTGACACTCAGAGGAAGCTATGCAAGTTTTATTTTAGCTTCTTACTAGAGTTTAGTAGGCTTTTTTTTCTATTTTTGGTCAAGAATTCAACTTTTAATGCACTCTTCTTTACTTCCACTTGCTGGTTCTCTTTGGTTGAATCCTTGCCTCCATCTTTAGGGCCATTCCATTACTTACATCATCATTAAGTAACATTCTGATCTTTGTTACAACCTCTTGTTGTAGGGCTTGATCATTAGTAGGTCACATGACCGTAACATGTCTGCAGGCTATACATGTGCAAGGAACTCAATAACTTATATAAAACCCCCAGAGTCACTGATTCTCTAACAATTCCTTTTAAATATCGTCTATATCTTATTGTTTTATAAATAGAAATGCATGAGCGCTTCCTGGAGCATCGAAAAAAAAGTGTAAAATCTCTTTTCTCACATGAACACAATCTTTACCACCAGGTTAATCTGGACAGGATGTATTTATATTACTATTATTATTTCTACTGCTAATAAACAACAATCACAGCCAGTAACCACATTTTTGAATGTAGATACATTTCTGTAAAATGCTTATTAAGAGATCAAGATCAAATTATTATAAGACTAATAAACCAATGACTTCATTTTACTTAGTTTAAAGAAGTAAGGTAAATTGTTGGCCAGTAGAATAACACCCAACTTAATTTATCAAAAGAAAATTTAGAAATGGGTCAATTTAGCGTATAATTATTTATAATTTTCTGATTATCTTATAATGAGAAATGTTAGACACATTCACCAGTATTCTTTAAGATGTGTTCACATGCTAAAATATTGGTTTAAAAATAAAGCTAGCTAAGTTATCTATAGCATAGAGCTCACTATGAGTTTAGCATTTAGGTTTTATGTGCTAACAAGAAGGAGATTAGCTCAATAATTATTTTGCTATGTTAGCATATAGATCTCGGTTCCATGTGTTTTGGCTGAATGAAGCCCATTCTGAAGGGTGAAATCACATATTGGGACAAATAACACATGGATGGATGGATTGATGGAGGGATGGAGGGATGGATGGAGGCAAGGACCTGTCGAATGGATTGATTTCTGATTGGACGTGTCGGCCGGGAGGCAGGTTGTTGCTGTCAGTGACAGGCTGATTAGCGAGTTTGAGCGATAGATTACGATAGTTTAGCAATCTCGTACTCAATTCTTACTGTTTATTTAAACAGTCCTATGCTCGGACATTGAAATGTCCACATGCACACACACACACACACATACACACACACGCATGTCTACGTCAATATGAACCTGACTAGAGGAAAAAGGTGCAATTACAGACTTGCCAAACCAGAAGAGGAATAATGCGTAGCCCCAGGGGAGGTGGAACATTTTCAATATTGTCCTTTCACTAATCACTTGTCTAAGTTAAAAACTGTAGTGCACATATATACAGAGTTTTACAGTAACCACCAGTGTGTTAGATTTGACACTTTATTGCTGTCCTATTAAATTGTTTTTTACTTTTCAGCCCAAAAAGGAGCCGGTTCTGACTATTTTCACCCCAAATGTTTCTGTAGTATGCGTACTGTAGCATGGTACACTTGTCTAATGTTAGCTAAGATAGATTTTATTTCACATTAATGATCTAAAACAGTCTCCATGCACCGTGACAGAAAATGTTCAAATGTGTTCTATATGAAATGTACAAAATGGAGTAATGCAGACAAATGCAGTTTGTTTGATGGATACACATCCGTACACACTCCTTCGCAAAAATCCTTTAAGCTCTGTGTGTGTGTGTGTGTGTGTGTGCGTGTGTGTGCATTTGTGTTGCGCACTAGCAACCCCTCTTCCTGCTCTCTCTGGACTTCTCTCTCTCTTTTTTTCTTTCTCTCTCTCTCTCTCGCCCCTCATTATCTCCTCACTGACTGGCCAAACGTTTCTTCTCTGCTCTGTCGAACACGCCGAGTCGAAAACAAAAGCCTCAAACTAACAAAGAGAGCAAAGCCACTAAAGAAAACATCAATACCTACTCCAGGGAAATGAGTGATTATGGCTGACCCTCACTCATTCACTCACTCACACACACACATGCACGGGGATGTATAGTACACATTTTCCTGTGATGTTAAGCGTTGAATTGATGAGGTATGAAATCTTTACAGTCACAGTGAAAAATGTCGTGGTGTATGGATTTGTGAATAATACAATATATTATCTCCATATATTTCAGCTTTGGGTTCAAAAGACAGCAAGCTCTTGTGAAGTCAAACATCTTTTATAAATTAGTAGATTTATCAGTGTGACCATAAAACACTCTGTATCATGCTACTATTGGAAAATAATAAACGATCACATGGTGTGATGAAGCGGAGACATTTTATACCATCCTGAAGCTGATTATTTTACTATAACACCATGTTCCGAAGTGTCTTATTCCTCTTCTACAACAGCAATTCGCCAACACTAAAGAACGACACTTTTTATCCATTTATAGCTACATTTAATGCTGTAGAACATCCACGATACCTGTTTAAGAAATCTTTTCACTAAATCTTCCAATTGGATAGTTTTTGGTATTTACTGAAGATCGCCCCTAACAGGAACTGATGGTACTCAGTGGCCGGGCTAGCAACAGTGTTTAGTGCTAACTGCATACAGGAGTATAACAATAATTTGGTTTGATGGTGCTGTGTGTGTGTGTGTCAACATTAACATTGTGCTCTTTTTTTATTTCTTTACCTGAACCAACATTTCATTTCTTGAAATTTCTCTTTTATTTATTTTTCTGATTACCTTTAGGGCAAAATGAAGATGAAAATGTATACCAGCAAGAAATGTTGTGCATTTCAGATATTTCAAAAAATTTAATTAAGTAACAAAATAAATCGGAAGCAAATAACACAAAATAATATAATGATAATATCATATTCTACTATAATAAGACAATACATTTGTGTCTGTAATATTTGCCCACAAAAAGCAACAGGATCATATCAAAACTTTTTTTTTTTTTCTTTCTGGTGATTGTGGCTTGGCCTGCTGCAAGATGCACACATTTTATTTTAAACTTCTTGCGATTTTTAAAAAATAATTTCTGTACATGAATTATACATTAAAGATACAATTACAGAATCGATGCCCAGTTTTATATAATCATTTATAATGATTATTATAATTATATTATAATTATATATAATATTATATAATATATAATATTATATATTATAATTATAATGATTATTACAATAATCATTTTTAACTTTATAAAATGGCACATATTCTGGTGTATAATCCTTATAAAGCTGATGCAGGGCGTGACCTTGTTCTCACCTTTAGATTTTTTTTTACTATAAAGTAAACTATTTAAATTAGTGTAAGGTTTGAGTAAGGGGCGGAGTTAGCACTTGTAGCACTAAGTTCTTCTATGAACTTCACTCATATAAAATCACTCATTCATGAGAATTCACACACATTTTGGTCATGCAGAGTGTATAGAGCTGAAATAGAGGGTGGTGAGTGAGTGACTTGGTGGTTTAAAAACACTGAAATTTCTGAAAATGCATGGTTTTGCGATTGTAATGCTTCAGGCTCAGAACAGTGAGGCTTTCTGGGAAACATTTGCCTGATGGGGCATTGTGTTTTAATGAAACATCATCAGAAGAACACAGTGGGGTATGTGTATGTGTGTGTGTGTGTGTGTGTGTGTGTGTTTGTGTGAAAAGTTTCTCTCCATCGTCTCTACAAAAGGAACTTTAATTATTCTCCTCCACGCTGAAATGGAGCCCATTATTCTGACAAACGTTGACTTGAATAGTGATCTCCCCCCCACCTCAGATGTCATAAACTCGAAAAGCGCTGAAGTCAAAACTGAAATCAGCGTCACTCTGTGTGTGGAAAAGTGCTGGCCTGCAGGAAAGCCTTTATTTTACCGTAAATATGGCCTCAATGTGTCACTCACTGCACTGCTCTGTTATTATATTGTACATGTGATTATAACAAAGCCACAAAAAATTACTCGAACCTTTACTCATATACAAACTCATATCATAATACACATGATTATTATACAGTACTGTATAGAGATTTATACTGATACAATAAATACAAGAAAAACCAAACGGCTGCATAAACAAATTAATAATTTTGGAAGAAAAGGCATATATTTAGTCAGGTGCATAAGCAATTTACTGTAGAGTATGAATAAAATATATTATATTAATATCAACTGATTTCAACATCTCCAGCCTCAGAAGCACTTAATGATGGCCTTATTTCCCTGAAATGTCCTGTTTCTCTGGAAACTTTCTGTATTCCACTTAACTTTAATTACATCTACTATTATTACTGCACACACACTTGTTGCACCTCTCCTGCATTGTGTTGTTGGATTTGGTTTTGTGTTTTAATGTTATTTATACCTCAGAGCGTTCTCTAATCGGATTGGTCAGAAGCTGTCCGTTATTTTTGTATAACCACAAGAGTAATAATAAAAAAATGTTGGTGAGGTGAAATTTTTTTTTTGTTAGGAGATGTTTATTTAACATTTATGGAAGGAGTTTAAGGTGCTTTGAAAAGTTTCCCAGCAGTTGTTCGGTAAAATGAAAAGCTGTATTTTTTAGAGAGAGAGATAGAGAGAGAGAGAGAGAGAGAGAGAGAGAGATAGATAGAGAGAGAGATGCTGGTAAGGGAAAGACTGTTTCTCCTTGATAACGTAAGTGAGAACAGGAACTAACTTGTCTTGCGAATGTTCCACAACATTAAATCGAATGATAAACCATTAATATCCAAGACGTATTGTTTATTAATAAATTAAATATCATAAGCATTGGCAAATCGCTATGGTACAAGAGGAATAGCAGACTCTAAACCATGCTGTTGTCTGAAAATAATCCACTTCAGGGTGGTAACGGTATCACAGCACCACAGTACCACACCTGTGAATGAGCTGTTACTATAGAAACGATAACGTATTAGAATGAGCAGATTAGTATAAACGTGTGATTTTCAGCTACACTACTGTCAAAGCTGCTGATATAGAAAACGAATCAACACCTTCTCTGACCAATCAGATTTCAGAACGTTTGATGTTATTAACAAACATAACATTTCAGAACTTGTTTTACTTTCTAGCTTGCAAAATCTTCTCCCTGTTATAATAAACAGACATGTTTTACTATGATATTATATACATTGCAAAGGATCAAGTATGTATTTATGCACATTTTGGGGATATTTATACGGCTGTATCTGCATTCCAGTGTGTTTAACCTCAGCGTTTCCAGGCAGCTAAAGCATGAGACTGGATGATCATGCTGGAACATCTTAGCTAACTAAACCCTGTTCATCCATTTATGATCTTTCTTCCTCTCCAGTAGACCATGTGTTATTAACCACTGTGTATTTCCTGTTTCTCTTCTACAGCACGTTGTCTTTCCTCCTAAATCACACTAAGGATTTGGGGAGCTGAGTGTGAGTGGGACGGAAAATAGATCAGGGACACGTCCAATCAGGACATATCATGAAATAATTAGCTGCAGGTGAATCACAGTCAGGTTTCGGGTTGTCTCAGTTTTGGAATAAGGTCTAAAAAAACAGTGTATGGAATTTTTTTTTAACAAATTAAATATTAGAACAAAAAAAAGGTAATCATTTCTGACTATTTGAGGTTTCAAACACTAAACATAACCCTGGACTCTAGTTTGTTTGTTTATTTGTTTGTTTGTTTAATCATTTATTTATTTTTGTGTAGTTGAAACAAAATACATTTATTTAGTTATTTAGTTGTTTTGAACACAAAAGGCAACCCTTATTTATTTATTTATTTATTTACTTGTTTGTTTGTTTGTTTGTTAATCTATACAATCATTCAGTTATTTATTTGTATGTTCGTTTTTGTATGTTCGTTTGAAACAAAGTACATTTGTTTGTTTTGTTTATTTAGATGATAACTATAGGGTGTGCTAAACACAGATTTATTTATTTATTTGTTTGTTTATTTATTTGTTTGT
>CM040469.1:2778835-2834485 GCA_022758105.1 Pangasianodon gigas | reverse complement strand
AATATTGCTGCGGTATCTGAATTTTAGGCATTAGTTGAAGTTTTGGGAGATTTAATATGTCAGATTACAGGACGCTAGTTACTGCTTAAACAGTAGCTTCCTAAACCATGTACTGAAGTAAATAAAACACACTGACTTACTCGGAAAAATAAGAAATGACTTCTGATTTGAAATCACTTCAGTTTATTTTACAAGTTAATTCACTTTTTTCCAAAAATGTTTAGCTGAAAATAAAATTCTTTACAACTTTTAAATGTATATATTTTTCTACTTTTGTCCAGTCACACGAGGAAGGCTGTGTTGAGCCGTGCTGAATTAGAAACAGCCGAAAAGAAAGAACTTTCTTGTACTTAATGTTCACAGTTTCCGTCTAATAATGGACCTTTGGGCTAGTTCTTTCCTCCGAGCGAGCATTCGCGGATTAAACGAAGTGGTGGAGCATCAATAATTTACTCCTCAATCTTTTTATGGAACAAGACCTCTGAGGCTCATGAATCCATTTGCATTAACCAAGTCGAAAAAAAATGTTAAAAAATAGGCGTTAAAAGTTTAACTTATATTAATAGTGCCATTTAAGGGCCGGGCTGTGGAGTTCTGCTTCATCTGTGTGAAGCTGGAGAATTAAATACGAGCCATGATGGAGGTCTTTACTGCCAGACACACACTGTCTCTCTCTCTCTCACACACATACACACACACACTGTGTCACACACACACTGTCTCACACGTCTCATGTTTATAAGAGACTGCTCTCTCTCTCTCTCTCTCTCTCTCTCTCTCTCACTCACTTACTCACTCACACACACACACACACACACACACTGCTGGGGTAGTCTGGAGGCCTGAATGTGTATTCGTGTGTATTTAAATCTTTTCCTTCTGCCCCATTGGTTTCCAAATGATTCATAACTAAGATTTATACTCAGATATTAATGATGTCTAATTAATGAATTGTTTCAAATCTCTCATCACTCAGTTACGCTTTTTTAAACAACGGCTCAGATTTCCAGGTGATAAATGCAGCGGCTGAGGTCACATGACCATTCACATCTGCAGGATCAAAGGGTAAGAGGAAACATCCCATAATCCTCCAGGAGAGAGGGACTGTGTCATAGCTGCACCAGAAATGAGATCTATCTATCTATCTATCTATCTATCTATCTATCTGTCTGTCTCTCCCTCTATCTATCTATATCTTCCTGTCTGTCAAGAAAATGTTCAGAAATGAGTACAGTTAAAATATAAGAACATATACCTGGATTTATTTTTAAAAAAATGGAAACCATTCTTTGGTAAGAAAAACAAAACTATTGACTGTCGAAACCCGGCCAGGTACGCACATCTGCAAGGTCAGCACTTTCTTTACATTTTCTTACCTCACCATTCTTTCTTTTCAGGAACAAAAACCAAAGGAAAGTAAAAACCGGGTTGCCATGCCTTGATGAATTCCCCCGATGGCGACAGAGATTTGGAGGTGTGCCGACAGCTGAGCTCGAGGGAGACGTGTCATACAACAACGTTACACTCTTTACACACTTCCTCCTGTGTTCTCTGTAAACGCACACAAATATCTTCGCCTGTAGTCTGATGAATAATTAGTGTACACATCCACCTACGCAATCACAGCGAGAAAAAAGCATCCTCGCAACTTAATCTGTTAGTCATAATGAACACAGGACAAGGAGACATCTCTTTCTCACACTGAACAGGAAGTAGGCGGCTGGGAAAATACACGTTCACACACACACACACACACACACACACACACACACACACACACACACATATTTATAGTAATATGCGAAAATGTGGACAACTTACACTCTTAGAAAAATCCTCTTCGGGTGTTTCCCAATCAGAAAGTGTTTCCGAGTAGAACCCTTAATAATCCATATATCCAACCCTTAAAGGACCGTTCTGATTGGTCAGAAGGTGTTGATTATTTTCTATAACAGCAGCTCTGACAGCAAATCACAGGTTTATATTAATGTATTCGTTCTAATACGTTATCGTTTCTAAATTAACAGGGGTGTACAGCGGATGATCAACATAAACATATTAAAAAATGTGTGTAATTGTTGATATAGTGATGTTTTCTGTAAAGGAAATGGAAGGAGTTTCCAGTGTCAGAGGTAAAGCTCTAACTTTAAGTTTTCCGACATCTTCAGAACAGAGGAGTTTACGGTTTCTCAGTAACGTGAGAGAGAGAGAGAGAGAGAGAGAGAGAGAGAAAGAGAGAACAAAAAGTAATGGAGAGAACGACTGTTTATAGCTGCTATAATGTAAGGGAGAACAGTTATACTGTATATGCTGATAACCAAAGCTCTTCACTGTAATCTGTAAACTGTGTAAACTGTTATTTAAAAATATATATGTTATATCTTGTTAGAATTGCTGTGAAGGTTCAGTAACTTCTGCCTTACATATATGTTGCACAGGTGAAAGCAGAAATGAAAAAGAAAACGGAGTTTGATACTCCTCCCTTCTGAGGGCGCATCAGGGGACAGGATGAGTAAATCCGACTCCCTCGTGGCTGGATTTCTCCCCTCAGTGAAGTTCATCTGCAGAAGATATTTTCCCCGTAATCTCCCCGCTCCGTGACTGATTCCCAGCGAGAGCTGTGAGTGACACCCCGGATCTTTCTCCGTTTGATACTGTTCGACTTGGGGAGCCATGAAAATAACCTCCACGGCGTTTTTTCCCCTTATTTTCGTTCTCTGCGACTTCTCTCTGATCTTCCCCCTTCTTTCTATTTCTTTTTTCATTTTCTCTTCCCTTTATCTGTCTTTGTTCCTCAAAGTGGTGCTAGCGTGGCTCGGTGTTTGGGAAACGCTTTGTGATTAGCTTGTTTTCACATATGGCTGGTTTTGTCATTAATATTCATGGAATTTTTTTTGTTTTGTTTTTCCATTTCTGCCCAAGCAGACATCCCGTACGATAGCGCTCTCGATACACAGCGTACCTTATGTGTGTTTATAATGTGAGCACTTGTGTGCGAACATGCATATTTGGCGAGAAATTACTTGGAAGGCCTCATTTATCACCGAACTGATTTGCATATCGTTGATGAAAGTTTGAATATAGACAGAGAAGCGCAAACAGTAAACAGCTACAATGCCCCAAAGGCAAGGTTTCACGTTCACAGGAATAAAGAGAACGGTACAAATCTCAGGTGTGGATCTTCACTACGGGGGAAACCGATGAACTCCTTCATCAAAGCCCACACCTGGACGCTAACATCCATTTATAACCGTTCATTCATCTCACACGCTCGAGTGGCAGAATGAGGAAAAACAAAGGTCGTCTGAAAGTCCCTCGCTTCCTGAAGTCCTATTCATTTCTCTCTGAAAGTCATTCCGTACCCCGGGGAACATCGGCGATGTTTGAGAGATCCGTCCCTCAAACAGATGCTGTGGAGGAGCGACGGCGCTCTCCTGAGCATTGGGCTGGAGGACAGATGCAGATTCCTTCACTCAGGTGGGAATGAAAAAAAAACCCAGTTGGGCGCCAGCTTTTGCAAAAACACACCACACTCTTCTCAGCTCTCTCTCTCTCTCTCTCTCTCTCAGACAGACCTGTCAGCCTTGTGGATGAAATAAAGCCATGGAGAGCTCCAGAGAGACGGCGTGATAGTGGGAGAGAGAGCTAGTGTGGCATCAGAGAGAGTTAGCCTCGCTTGAAGAAGACATTTATGGGCTCCATTCTGGCCCAAACTATAACTACTTGATAGCAAAACTGACAATCTTGAACGCTCAGAGAAGACCATGAAAAGAAAGACGATCATTGAAACATTACCAGAGGCCATCATTGTAATAGCGTCGCTGCTGTACAATTACTTTCTGTATTTCTTTCAATGTCTTTCATTATTTGAGATTTTCTTTCAACTAATACTTTTCACTTTTACTACATTTCAAAAGAAAAATCTCTACTAAGTCTGTGTTATATATGCTATCACTACACTCACAATGGTTCTTGGTGCTAAATAAAGTGTGTGTGTGAGAGAGAGAGAGACAGAGAGAGATAAGGAAGACATTAAACATGATGGTTATAGGAAATGAAACAGCATTACTGGTGATTCGTTTCCATGCCTTGTAATGTGAAATTATGTCATTTAATATCAGTGAAACAAGTTAGTTCCTGTTCTCACTTACGTTATAGCAGCTATTACCAGTCATTCTCTCTCTTGAAGAATAAAAAATGCAGCTTGTCATGTTACCGAAAAACCAAAAAGCATAAATTCTTCTGCCCCCCATGTCAGAAAACTGAATGTTACAACTTTAACACTGGAGACTCCTTCCATAAATGCTAAATAAGTGTCTCCATTTATGGGCTCTGTTTCAGCAAGAAATGGTAGCAAGAGTGACATTAGCTCAGAGAAGACCATGAAAAGACAGATGACCATTGAGACTTTAGCAGTGGTCATCATTCTAATCGCCTCACTGGTATACAATTAGTTTGGAAAAACCCACACTGGAAGACGTGCATATCAATCAACGGCATCCAAGATTTATTTTGTAATGAATTTAAACTTCGTTCATCGACACGATGGTCTATTTTGACTTCGGTTAGCGGTTTCCTACATTACCCAGAATGCTGTGCTGATAGTGGTGCAGTGAGACTTATCCCTCGCTTCATCTCTACCTAAAGAGAGCAATGCAGTGGCACTTTATCTCTCACATCTTCATCTGCTCATACAGAGCAACTTCATCTTTCATGCTAATACCGCTGTTTATCTCGTAGATCGCTAACTAGCCGAGCCGAGTCTCTGCCGTAACTCAGGGTGTCGTACTGCATTGCATTCTGGGACTCTGAGTCCAGCGTTTGCGCCAACGTCTCCACTATTCTACGCTGGATTTCTCATTAATATGACTTTAAAAGTCGCTGGAAAATGATGAGTGAGAAAAAAAAGCTCTTGTGTTTGATTTTAGGAGCTAAACCTTTCCGTTATCCCTTTCTTTTACCTAATACGTTTCAGTTTTATGACACTTCAAAACAAAAACCTCAGATTTTCAAATACCACATCACTAAACGTCTCTATAATCACATATATGTGGTGTCTTCTGAGCAACATACACCATAAATTCCTTACAAATCTAAACTTTATCAGATGTGACGGCGAGAATGAGAGCTAATACGCATCACTGTAATCGATCTGCTGCTATGTACACTTTGTATTTTGGATTGTGGCTAGCTATTAGCATTCAGCTAGCTTGTATGGTGAGAGTGATTATCATGCAAGCTGACATTTGAGAGATTAGGGATAAAGCTATGTACTGTTATTAGCCTTAGCTAATGTTTTCCAACGTTCCATGGATCAGACACAAATTTACCATCAGTAACTCAAATCAGACGTCTTTTTCTTTTGAATCTTTCTTGTACTTTTTCTTTCATAGTTACATTGTAAATTTTGTTTAAAAATATGCACTTCAGCTTCTACTGGTGGATTTATTTGCATGAGTAATTGCACTTTTACTTCAGTAAAGAATGTCAGTACTTTTCCAGCTCTGCTTCTGTGGTCCTTAACATCAAAGCTAGTCCATCATCAGCATTTTGGAGCACGGTTAGTCGGTGCTAATGAGCCTTTTGGCTCAAGTTCTCCTTATAATTTTTCAGAGAATCTATCTAGCTTGTCTTATGGCTTAATGGTAAAAAAGAACTAGCATAAATTATTGATGGTTAAAGGCTAATGTCTGGAAGGAATTCGACTCTAATAATCCTTTCGGGCCTCTGAGTCTAGCTGAAATGTAAGTCAACGTTGCCAAACGGTTTCATTTCACCTACTACATCTCTTAGCTTGAGCTATCCATGCCTGTTAGCTGTTAGCTAGTTATTCATAGCTAGTTATTCTCACCTGTTTATAGTATGACCTGACCATTGAGTAGCAGAATGTTTCAATTGGGGCTTTTTTTCCCTTTCTTTAAAATGATTTTTTAGCAAGTTTCTGTAAGATATGCTACATTTTGTTGCGATAGAACAGTGAGTCTTAATGAGGGGTCCATGAAGCACAGCCAGGGGGGTCTGAGCTTTCTTTTAGAGAAGAGGAAAATCCCAATCCACCAAGAAAAATACTGTCTATAGCTATAACATAAGTGATAACCAGGACTAACTTCTCTCATAGTCGCCTGTAAATAATGTATAAATAATTGGACCTAATGTCTCCTAATGGCTGTAATAATTAGCCTAAATACTATTGCACACATTTAAATAATGAACCTAATATTTGAATAGTAAAATATTCATCAAAAACATCAGTACTGAGTGGGGTCATTGGAATTCATTTTAAAGTAAAAGGTGTCCCTGGCTACAAAATGTTCCTGTAATAGGAAGCAGAAGACAAAATAACAGCTGTAGAAAAAAAAAAAAGATGGAGAACAAGCCAGAGTGTGTGCTGGTGAACGACATGGACAGTGGTGAAAGACGGAGCTAAAAAGCAGCCTTTAGCGGTTTGTAGATGTTCAAAAATGAACGTGACCTCCCTTTAAATTCCTCTTTGATTGACATGTATTGACATCAGTGTCGATTGCGGCCTACCACGAGGCACCTCTCATTTAAAAGAATAAATATTGTGGAAAAAGAAACAGAGAACATGCCAAAGTGTGAGTGGGCGAACTGTATGGACAGGGGATAAACGTGGGTGGGAAACGCTGACCTCGGTTGTAAAAGAATTACAGAAATGCCTTCGGCTAGCTCTTCTCTGTGACTGACATCTGTTTTGTACTCTAAACTTTTCACCCATGGCATTAAAAATTTTGGCTGAGAGTTTTACTCCTCTTGCTGTGTCTTTGAGTTCCAGTAATGCATCCCTCTATTTGGAGGTCAAAGTTCCCCTGGAGTACAGTAGCTCATTGGAGCGGGTCAGTGAACCTCACTGGGTGGCTGTGTTTAGTCTGGCGCTTGCCTCTTTTTCTTTCTTTCCTTCTTTCTCTGTGTTTTGTGTGTTTACCTTGGCTGTCGTTCCACTCCTCCGTCTCTGTCTCTCTGGGTGAACGTAAACGTCCACGGTAGTAGAATCAATTATGGCTGCAGGCGATGAAGAAGCGAAGGCACTTTGCTCTCTCGCTCTATTGTTCCGTTCCTCTGCAATGTTTATCCAAACCAAGAACATGGGCAAATTTTGTATATTTATACAACTGGCAAAGGATCAGGGTGAAGCTTGTTTCAGATCTAACTGACCCTCTTGGCTCGGCGGTATTTCATCATTTTCATCAAAGAAGCGCTAGCCTTGTACAGCACGGCCTCCAGCCAGCACTTTTTCTCTGTTTAGCTTTTGACGATTTGAAGTTTGGAGAAGAAATCTGACTCTGATCCAGCGCTGAAGGTCAACATCCATCTCGCTGTGCAAACACGTTGGGAGTGTGGTGTTAGACAGTGGGGGAGGTTTATCATCAAATGGTGTGTGCTGTTAGGCTAAAAGATGTACTCAAAGATAGAAATAGCAAGGCCTTGGATAGCGTAGCAGAAAGAAGATTTGAAGTACTTCTCTCAGAAATGATCGCGTGCCCAAGCGTAATCTGAATTTTTACAGGTTAGCAGGGTGTCAGTTTGCTAACTACTTTCCACTAGTGAGTATTTGCTATTAGTAACATTAGCATTTTCGTCTTGATCTTGATCATGGGCAACTTCTCACAGATTAGACAAAGAAAGAAACATAATATGAAGAATCTTTAGAAGTGGGTTAGCAAGCTAATGGCTTTCCAAAAGGGAGTAGCAGTAGTATTTTTTGGTTGTTTTTTAAAAATATTTTAACTGTTGCTTGGTTTCAGACACGATGACACCTTCAGTTTATCTTGAGGATTAGCATGGGAAGTTAAGAAAGAAGACAAACAAACAAAATAACCTGGTTTTTTTTAGGAAAGGTGAGCAGGGTGTCAAATTTGCTAGTATTTCCATTTCTGAATATTTGCTCTTGTTAGCATTTTCACTGTTGTTCTTTTTTTTTCTTTTCTGCTGCTTAGTTGCAGACATGACGGCAGCTTCATCTCAGTTGATTTCTCACAGATTAGCATGAGAAGTTGAGAAAGAAGACAAACAAACAAACGTTCCATCTCTGGCTGCCTCCGTTTGAGATGGTAAGATGCTTTTCCCTGCAGAAACCTCGCCACTTTGTTGTTTATTTTTTCCCTCCTTCCTCCTCTTTTGTGGAGGAATGAAGACCTATCTACCCATCTGCCGTTTCCGTGGCGACACTTTTGCAAGTTTTTTAGCATTCCAGGAGGAGGAGGGAAAGACTGCAGAAGCGAGACGTTTGTTTAATTGGCGTGACTGTCGGCTTGGTGGAGGGGAAAGTCTTTTCTCACTGCTTTCCTTCAGCATGAATATGCACATCTGTGAATGTGTGCATGAATTAACGTGGCCAAATGCTCTCCCAGCATTCGGATAAAAGAAACTAGCAACCTTTCTACTTACTGCAAATATTGTTCTGGGACAGTGCAGCCAACTCTTCTTGGAGAAAAGTAACTAAAGCATGCTCAAAGAGTTGCTAGAAGTCAACAGATGATGTCATAGACTTATTTGCATATCAAAACTTGTTAAATGAAGAAGGAAGACACTTAGAATGAAATAGAATATGGTTTGGTATAACAATGGTGCTCAGTGATTGATCATGGGGAACAATGGTGATTAGTGATTGGTTGTTGGGAACAATGGTGATCAATGATTGGTTGTTGGGAACAGTGGTGATCAATGATTGGTTGTTGGGAACAGTGGTGATCAATGATTGGTTGTTGGGAACAGTGGTGATCAGTGATTGGTTGTTGGGAACAATGGTGATTAGTGATTGGTTGTTGGGAACAATGGTGATCAATGATTGGTTGTTGGGAACAGTGGTGATCAATGATTGGTTGTTGGGAACAGTGGTGATCAGTGATTGGTTGTTGGGAACAGTGGGGATCAATGATTGGTTGTTGGGAACAGTGGTGATCAATGATTGGTTGTTGGGAACAATGGTGATCAGTGATTGGCACTGAGAACAATACCAGTCAGCGTTTGGTCCTAGGGAACAATCATTGGGAACAGTGGTGATCAGTGATTGGTTGTTGGGAACAATGCTGATCAGTGATTAGTCACTATGAACAATGATGATCAGTGATTGTTTCCTGAGAGCAATGGTGATCAGTGATTAGTCACTGGGAACAATGGTGATCAGTGATTGTTTCCTGAGAGCAATGGTGATCAGTGATTAGTCACTGGGAACAATGCTGATCAGTGATTGGTCGTTGTGAACAATGATGATCAGTGATTGTTTTCTGAGAGCAATGGTGATCAGTGATTGGTCATGGGGAATAATGGTGATCAGTGATTGTTTCCTGAGAGCAACGGTGATCAGTGATTAGTCACTTGGAACAATGCTGATCAGTGATTAGTCATTGGGAACAATGGTGATCAGTGCTTGGCCGTTGGAAACAATGGTGATCAGTGAAAGGTAATTGGGAACAAGCCTAATCAGTGATTAATTGTTAGGAAGAATGGTGATTAGAGATCGGTCATGGTGAACAATGGTGATCAGTGAATGGTAACTGGGAACAAACCTAATCAGTGATTAGTTGTTGGGTGATCAGGGATTGGCCCCTGGAAACAATGGTGATCAGGGTTCAGTCATCAGCTCACTCAAGTGCAACTCAGTCAGGCTTTACACACTGGTGGTGAGTCGAGCAAACCTGCTCTTTCAACTCACATAACCAGCAGCTGTGATGTGACCTGGAGAGCCGCAGGGACTTCAGGACAGTCGCTAACATCTGCTCAGGCAATTGCTAAATTTGCTGTATTTGAAATAAAGTTGCTAAAAGTTGCTAAAGGAGTCTAAAGACTGTTTGTGTGTGATGTCATTAACAGTACACAAGTGTCAATCCCATGTGGACAACAACAGAAACTCTGCATAAAGAGAAATGTCGTCCCTCACGTCCATCACACAGACTGCTCTCATGCAATAATAATCAGCTGTTTACTTCTTTTTTAATTCCTTCCACAGCTCTATTACTTCCTGTCAAAAAGGGGAAAAAAACACTCCACAAGATAAATCTTCAGAAATCGAGCTGTCATTAGTTGAGCCTCAGATGTCTGCAGATCTGAAGCCATGTTGCCATATTTGAATGATCAATGAAGTGTGTTTGTGGGTTTGGATGATAAGGAGAATTAGATGGGTGAAGAGAGAGAGAGAGAGAGAATAAATATGTTTAATATTCAATCACACATAGTGAAAACACAACTGAAAAACTTAAATGCTTTTGCAAATGCCATTGATAAATCTGTGGGGAACTGAATTAAAAATAAACAGACGTAAACAGAATAAATGATAGCATGATAGACAGACAGACAGTAACCATCACAACAGTGATGTGACCAAAGTGACAATGAATTAATAAATAAAGAGAGAGAAGGATAGAGAAATAGAGAAAACTTCAACATGGAAAAAAGATTGGGAGAGAGAAATACAGAAGCAGAGTGGGAGTTATAGAAGTGGAGAAAAAAGAATAAAAGATAGCCAAGAGTAGGACAAAAATAAGTGGCAAATATGTAGCAAGAACAAACATGGAGAGATGAACAGATAAATTGTCTAAGTGACGTTAAAAAGGATAAAGACAGTTGGAGAATAAGACAGAAAAAGAGACAGGATCTGAGACAGAAAAAGAGAAATGGTTGGACAGATGAAAGAGATGAAGAGAGGTAATTACAGAGAGAGATGGATAGATGGAGAAAATAAGAAAGTGATAGACAAGAGACAGACAAAAAAGGAAAAAATATTTAGATTAGATAATTAAGCAAATAAAAGATAGAGTGTGAGAGAGAGACTGATAGAAAATAGAAAAGTGGGAAAGAGACAGAATCAGTGAGAGACATGAAGAAAAGAATAAGGGATAGGGAAGATTGGAAGAGAGAGAGAGAGAGGAGAAAGATAGACATAAGAGAAGGAAGACTGGGGAAGGTGAGAAAAACAGAAACAGAGAGAGAGTTGGATAGAAAGAGGCAAATTGATGGAACAAAGAGAAAGATTAACAAGAAAGAGAAAATAGAAAAATGTAATAAGGTAAATAGACATAGCAAGGCAGAATGAGTGATAAATAGGAGAGAGCGAGAGAGAGAGAGAGAAAGGCAAAGAGATGGACTGATAGAATGTAAGTGAGGGAAAAGAAAAGTGGGAAGGTGACATCAACAGTCAGACAGTCAGACAAATGGAAAAAAGTGAAAGAAATGGACAAATAAATTGACTAAGACAGAGAAATGGAGGCATATTGATGGGAAAAAAGAGATGAGGTGGACAAGAGAAAGACAAAAAAAAAACTAACCAAGATTCAGAAATAGCAAGGAAGAAAAGGAAGAAGTGCAAGAGAATGAAAATGAGCAAGGGATAGATGGAAAGAAAGAAAAAGAAAAGAGAGTTACAGAGCGGTCAGTCTGAACATGAATAAAATTAGTCTGGCAACAAAGCCAATTGAATTGAATGGGAGTGAATGCGGGAAGACAACAACGGGATTCTCTTCCAGTAGCCAGTAATTTCACTTTGCTCAGATTTTATGTACGTGAATGAGCCAATATGAAACAAGACCAAGGCTGTCCCTTCTAGCTAACATTAGCTGATCGCTAAACAAAATCACATCACACCAGGGCCGCCCCCTTATCCCCTGACTTTTTGTGCCACTCTGTGGAAAATTATAGTGAAAGTGTGACTATTGCTTAAAAAAAAAAGAGAGGACGAGAGTGTGAATTTGTCAGATTGGATAGCTTAACGAGTGTGGTTAAACACCCGGAGCCTTTACAAAGCGTATTAATGAGTCTCAGGATCAATGAATGGCTGTAGTGATGAATCGATTCTCAGTCGGACTAATTGACAGGACGAGTGCTTAACTACGCTTTCGAGGGGGAGAAGAGTCACAGGATCAGATATGACCTCTGAATTACAGATAAAACCGCTAATTCCCTTAGAGAAGGACAAGAAACAAAACACACACACACACACTTCAGACAGTAACCTATCATGCTACTTTTAAAAAACGTTAAAACATAAGGGTTTAATATTTACTTTACCAATTCACATTTGACTTTACTTTCAATGCAAAGTTTCAAGATTTAATACCATCCACCTTTTCTCGCCTACTGCTAAAATCACCTCAAATGAAGAGTATACACTCAGGAGGTTGTTTTTTTTTCATCAAAACAACTTCCCATCTCAACGAAAATGGAGAATGAGACTGTCCATTAGCTAATGCTGTACAGCTAATGAGAAAAAGGTCAGTGCAAAGTCACTCTACAAACTCAAAATGCTGCAAATGCCACTTAACCATTCAATTTAATTAATGAATAAAACAAACATATAAATAAATAATTAAAATAAATAAACAGATACATGGTTTTTAGGAACATGAGAGGAAAAACAGCTCTAAATTTCAGGATGTTAAGAGGCTGAAAGTGGTCTGCTGTGGGCTGCTGGCCATTAGCACACTGGTATAAGTGAGCTTTGACTCTCAACGCCCACTCATCCATCACCATCCTCCCTAATGATTCTCCTTCACCAGCAACCCTAAAGATTCAACCTAACAATCCCTCCTGATGATCCCCCTTCACTATCCACCCTAGCAGTCCTATCTCATCACCAACCCTAAAGACACCCCCTGATGACGTTTCCTCACAATCCTTTGCAACATCCCTTCCTGATGATCTTCCTTCACCATTAATTCAATGATCCTCTATCACCACCTACCCTGAAGAGCCTCCCTAACAATTCTCTCTGATGATATTCCTTCACTATCAATCCTAATGATTTTCCTTTATGATCTTTCCTGATGCCCTAACCATCCGTCTTTACGACCCTCTTTATTCATGTGTGTCCATACGCAGGTTTTGTTACCACATGCTGCATGCACCATTTCTTTCTGTTCATTGCTGGTCAGCATATCTTCGATGGTATGGAAAATTAAGGGTCTTCTGTCTGTCTTGCATAATACTTTGCTGAAATTTTGACATTACATGTAAATGTGGCAGAGCTCTCCATTGAAATTATTAGGACCCTCACCGTCCATCCTGAGGATACAGTATTAGAAAAAAAATCATACCTAACAAGCCTTACTCGTAATATTTCCCATCTGTCATCTCTTATTAAAGATCCTCCCTCAACAACCAATCAATCCAACCTCACCACCTGAACAATCCTTCTTTACCATCTGCCCTAATGATCCTCCCTCACCACCCAAACAATCCTCCTTTACCATTTACCGTAAAGATCCTCCCTCACCACCCAAACAATCCTCCTTTACCATCTACCCTAAAGATCTTCTCTCACCATCTACCCCAAAGATTCTCCCTCAACGCCCCAAAAATCCTTCACATTCTACCCAAAAGGTCTTCCCTCACCAAATAAATGATCCTCTTTCACCTTCTACCCTAAGGATCCTCCCACAATACCCAAATTATCTTTCTTAACTATATACCCTAAAGATTCTACTGCACCACCCTAATGATCCTCCTTCACCATTATCCAAAAGCATCCTCCTTTATGAACTTCCCTTGCGTACTTACTGATGATCCTCCCCTTGCCTACTTACTGATGATCCTCCCTCACTATCCACTTTAATGATCTTCCTTTACCATCACCTCTAAAGAATTTCCCTTGCTTCCTCACTTATAATCCTCAGTGACAATCCACCCTAATGATTCTCCTTTACCATCAACCTTAAAGATCCTCCTTTACAGTCCTCCCTGATGATATTCTTTCACCACCCACCCTAATGATTCTCATTCACCCTTCACTCTAATGATGTTCATTCACTATCAACTGCAAAGATCCCCCTTACATTTCCCCCCGTTGATCTTCTCTCATTACCCTCCCAAGTCCTTCCAGATGATCCTCCTTCACCATCTACCCTAAAGATCCTCCCTCACCACCCAAACAATCCTCTTCCACCATCTACCTTAATGATCTTCCTCTACCAGCCTTCATAAAAATCCTCCCTGATGATCTTCCCTTGCATCCTTGCGTAAGATTCTCCATGACAATCCACTCTAATGATCCTCCTGTACCCTCAACCCTAAAGATCATCCCTTACAATCCTCCCTTAGGATGTTCTTTCACCATCCACCTTAGTGATGCTCCTTCACTATTAACCCTAAAGATCATCATTACAGTCCTCCCTGAGGTTATTCTCTCACCATCCTCTGTAATGACTGTCCTTCACCATCAACTCTTAAGATCCATCCCAAAAATTATGGCCCATGATCCTCTCTTACAGTCCACACTAATGATGCTCTTTCATCATCCATCCTAAAGACTGTCATGTACAATCCTCCATAATGATCTTCCTATACCATCCTCCCCAACCATCCTCTCTCAAACCCATTTTCAGACCTTTCAGACCTCCTTAACAATTCTACCTTATAATCGCTCTTAGGCATCCTCATTTACTGTCCTCTCCTCTCCTAACACCTTCCCTCATTATCCTCCACTGACATCCTGTTTCCAAATATCGCTTACTTAGGACCTTTCCTAACATTCCTCCCTTCATCATACTCCCTCAAGTTCTAAATCCTCACCTCATCCCCAACAGTCCTCCCTAAATGTACTCCCTTTACAACTCAGTATCCTCCATGGACTACCTTGATACTCCTTAACAGTCACTCTCTCCTTATCCTGCCTCATCATCCTTTCTCACAATCCTAACTAACAGTACTCCCTCATTCTTCCTGACAGTCCTCCACCTCCCTTTCACAACCCTCCCTCCCTCCCTGTCCCGCATCATAAAATGTTTAAAACTGAAACAAATCAATTTTTTTGGCTGTTCAAGAGCTCCTTTGATGAAAGAGTACTACTGGCAAAACATGTTGCATGTCTTCATGAGCATGGCCCTCTATGTGGTATGTGTATATAATGCTTTCAGCCAATAAAAACACTATTTTAGACTTATACACACATATGAAGAATGGTAGAATTTCAGGAATTTGAGAACTGTTGAAGTAAAAACCAGTTCTCGGTAATGGACTCAGACTTTGTAACTTGCCTGTACTCAATCACTGAACTGTGGATACTTTTAGCAGATGCTCACCAAGTACAAAGAAATCCCTTCAATCTGTACTGATTCCTTCCATCTGATGGGGCCCAAAATTGCTAAAACCCAGCTTTGTCTAACAGCTGTTCTGTCCTGAAAGCCTCTTTTTCGATTGTCTTCTGCTTTTCTCCCAGGGTGGACTTATGTGTTCTTTGTTACACTCCCAGTACACTGATGAATAAACTGGCATGAACATTATCTGACATGATTCAGATTATTAGCTACTGCTCTACTCCCATTATTATTATTATTATTATTATTATTATTATTATTATTATTATTATTATTAATAGTAATGCAAATGTACACTTATTCTGCTGTGTTTGTTTATTAGATTTTGTTAGCTGTTTGGCAGCACACTTCAATCTTCACGGTTTTTTGTATTTAAAAGCCAGGTCAATTTTAAACTTGATTGAAGACTGCAGAATAGTTTCTAGCAGCTGGTTAGAGCCTCTTGAGGCTGAATGTGTGCAGAGGAGGTCAGAGATATATCTTGGCACCATGCTGTGTAAAGATTTAAAAACAAAACTTCAACTCATATTTGACTGGTAGGCAGTGAAGTGAAGATGCTTTCTCTTGTTCTAGCATGAATAACAATCTCCAGATCTTTTAATGACAAGGTCAGTGTCAGAAATGATGCCATTTATTTTCTATAAGATGGAGATTTTTTTTTTAGTATTTATTGTTGTAATGTTGTACTGTCACTTTAAGAGCACTCAATAGCATAAGAAGATATCCCGACATGCAACAATGCATCGGGAATAGAAGTAATGAGTAAAAGTAAAGTTCAGTACAAACTTCAGTAAAGTTACCTTATCTCATTTAACATTTTGCTGCAAGAGGCATTCATTAAAATTGTCCTGTGTATTTATTGTCATCCACTGTTGTGTATTTGCACTTTATGTAGTCCTGTGTAACATGCTTCTGTATGGTTAAGTGTTGCACCGTGGTCCTCAAGAACATTTCATAAAAAAAAACAAAAAACACTCAACTTCGAACAATGAAAATAAATAAAAAATATGTTTTGAAAACACGCATGCACAAAGTTGCCCTTGATGGGAACGATTTCATAAACATCAACTGATGACAATCCAGGCTGTTTACGAAACCTGTTCAATTTTTACAATGATAGTACAGTCATTATTTGTACAGTAACTACAAAGGCATAAAGATTCTTCTTCCAAATGCCATTCTATCTGTTTACGCTTGAAAGAAATGAATTTATTCAAAAATCCAGCATAAAATTAGTCGATTTACAATGATAAAACTATACACATGCTCAGCATACAGCCTGCTGATTATGACCACACAACACACACACACACACAAGCCTGTTGCTCACCCAGCATCACACACACACACGTTTGTTCCTACCTGCTCCTGATGACAGCAAGGTGTCTAGAAACGAGAGGAGAAAAAAGAGGCAAAGGTTAGAGAAAAGAAAAACAAAAGGTAAAGGATGCTGACATTAATGCAGATTCTTCCTTAAATTAATAAATAAAATAAACATAAATGCTAATGAAAAAAGAGGTCATCCCCAAGTTTTTTTTTTAATTCTTCTTATTCCACAGCAATTTGTCAACAATTACATATTTTTTAAAAATTCCTAAAGAACTACATGCCATACTTATCTGTTTATAGTTACATATTTAATCAAACTATGTATAAAACTATATATCGATTTCAATGAGTAGCTATTGTATTAAGTATAAAATGCAAGTTTTATATTGTATTAGAATGTAGGTGTCAGATTAACACTTTTCCTAATGTAATAATAATTTTATTTTTAATTTATGAATAAATGACTTTTTAGACAGTCTATTTTCACATACTACTGACCCTTAAATTCCCTTAAAAAAGTGTTAGCTAGTTTTCTGAACAGCTAAGACTGGACCTAAGGCATAATAATCTAAATTCACAGCTCAGCACATGTCAGAAAGCGCGACGGGGAATCTGAAGCGTGTTGAAGTCCTAAGAGTTATTTAAGTTTAAATAAAATGACAGGAGATATGACTTGGAGGGTAAAAACTCTCTTCATCGTATTAATCTGTTTCTAAATGGTAATTCTTAATGGCAAGGTGAAAACAGCGCTGACACGAGCCAAAACTTTTCACAAACAAGAAATGACAGAGCTAAATAAAGTGTGTGAGAGAGAAAAACAGACATGGTGAGTGAGAGAGAGAGAGAGAGAGAGAGAGAGAGAGAGAGTAAATACAGTAAATCTGGATTATTGTTGCTGTAAACCCTTTTTACAAGGACACTGTTTGTATACTCCCCCTGGCTTCATCCTTATTTAATAACTCATCCAGATAGGATAAAATCATATATTACACGCCTATCTCCTCGTTGCCTGGACATCCTCGAGCGATTTTACGCTTGGTCAAAGCCCAAAACAAGAAGTCATGAAGGAGTGAGAGCGAGAGAGGGCAAGAGAGAGGGACAGAGTGAACGCTAGCGTTTCAGTGCCAGATCACGTCTTAAACCTGCCCAGATTTCCCACAGTCTCTCCTTAACTGAGATTCACCAAAATAGACACTGCGCTGCAGTTAAATTATGGAGATGATACTCAGAAGAGATGATTTTGTAATGGATTAAATGTTAGCGCATGCCGGATGACCTTTTGACTCTCACGGCAAGTGCTTCTTGGTCTGTGTTTGTATTGCACTCCCAACAGACTTCAGATCCACAACACGAAAGAATTGAATACACCCACACCAACATGCATTCCATCCAGTGAGGGAAAGAGATTTCTCTCTGTGTGCATGTGTGCGTGTGTGTGTGTGTGAGAGAGAGAGAGAGAAAGCGTATAAATGCATCTGAATGTGTACATTACACCTAAAAATGATCAACCACCCAAACAATGTGTGGTGGTCTGTGAAAACCCATAGGATGTTGCTGTGGCTGAGCAACCACAAAACTAATAGCCCAAAACAAAATAATAAATAAATAAATAAATAAATAAATCAGGTTTTGTCAAAAATTCAGTTTTTCTGCATATGACATACGTTGACCTCTCTACTTAAAAAAACAATCACAAATATATTTCACCAAAATGGTGCAGAAATCAGTGAATGTCACGCTTTGATCAAGTTGCTGGATAGCAAATGTTACCGCGAAACAGACATAAGCCTAATCATTTCCGTTTGTGATCTTATACCGGCTGTCAAAATGTTCACGATGCTCCTGAACCACAGTTACATTGTTCTTTCTTTTCACTTTTGGGTCTAAGTAGATTTTAAAATGCTAAAACTTTACTTGTGATTGAGATTTACATAAAAGAGAAACATATTACAGTTCAGGAAAGACTGTCCTTTTCAGAAGAATGGTAGAAAATATCAAAATGTCACCATGTGAAGGTTTTCTCAGGCTGTCACATACATTTATTTAATAAAATAAAAATAAAATAGAATAGGACAAATAGAATAAATAGAATAGACGGTAACATAATAGAATAGACCAGTAAAGTATAGAACAAAATAGAACAAATAGAATAGGCTAGCAAAATTAAACAAATAGAAGAAATGGAGTAGAACAAACAGAACTTAGCAAATAGAAAAGAATAGAAAAGAATAGAATAATTAATAGAGTGATGCGTGGTATTTGGCTTCAGTGCACTGGGAATTAAGTAACATAATACGTTTCGTTGCTTCTTTAAGATAATGAGAAAAAGAGACATGCAGACATTATTTCTCTCTCTCTCTCTCTCTCTCTCTCTCTCTCTTACCCACACACACACACACACACACACACACACAGAGTACTGATGAAGTGTACACAAGTGATACATTGTTTACTGGAGAAGCTTCTTAAATGAACTTTATTGATTAGAATAGACAGATATACGATACCCACTTAATTAAACATCAACCGAAAAGTAACTAATAGCATAAAGTAACTTAATATACAGTAGCTATAATAAAACTGTTTTGTGTGTGTGTGTGTGTGTGTGTGTGTGAGAGAGAGAGAAACAAAAAGAGCAATAGAGAGACACAAAAGCAGAGACAGACAGACAGAAAGAAATAAAGAGTGACATAAAGAGACAGAGAGGGAGAGGAACTGAGAGAGAGAGACAAAGGAAGAGAATGAGACAGAGAGAAAAAAACAGAGGGTAAGCCAGAGAGAGAGAGAGAAGCATAGACATAGAGAGAATGAGAGTGACAGACAGAGAGAAAGACAGACAGACAGACAGAGAGAGAAAGAGAGAGAGAGAGGAAGAGAGAGAGAGAGAGAGAGAAAGAGAGAAAGATCGCCATAAAGCTAGTTACTTGATCTGCATCTTTTGAACGTGGTGAATAATTCAGTGTGTGTGTGTGTGTGTGTGTGTCCAGGCGGCCATGCTGTAATCAGAACGACAGAGCAAGCGACTTGCACATAGCCAGATGTGTCCTGGCAAGAACACAACAGCAGGGGGTCTGATCTCTCTCTCGCTCTCTCTCTCTCTCACACACACACACACACACACTTCCAATGTTCCAGTGTCAGTATTCTTCAGTTCTCTGCGTCAGAGGAATAAGTAAATCTGTGTGTGTGTGAAAAACAATGAGTGACAGAGAGATAAATAAAAAGAGAGTGATAGAGAGAGATAAATCAATTTAATTTATCCATTTATAGTTACATTTAATGTTCTGTCTGGAAAACAAGTTATGACTTACTTTATAGTGGCTATAAACAATCGTTCCCTCGCCAACCTTTCTTTTTTCTTGTTTTAATTAGATAAAAAATGCACTTTCTTCAAGTTTGCTAGTTTAGCTAGCTAACTAGCTGGAGTAACTCGGTAAGCCGCATACTGTATCATGAATGGTTGCTACAGTATCAGCTCACCTTTGTAAGTAGAGATTTAATGGAATTTAATCCAGGACCATTTTAAACCTAGCCTACAGGACATTTTGTAAACACAGAGTGTAAAATAACATTTTCTTCAACGGATTGACGGAAGACTGGAAGTAAATAAACTGGCTTAATCCGAACACAGGAGCGCATATAGTGAGTTAAGTAAAATATTGGAATAAAAACAGCTCTCGATAATTCTCTCAGACTCTCAGAACCAACTGCGAGGGTGCGAGTGTGTATTCTCACTGCGGGAGAGGAGCCTAGTCTATTTCGAGCGCAGCGCGAATGTGTGTTTTTATCATCATTATGCGCATGATGGCCAAATGTGATGGAAAAAGGAGCGAATGAGCTAAAGAGTGAGGGAAAATGGTAATTACACATTCTCTCAGCAGTGGATGATGGAGATGCACAGCATGAAGGGAAGATTTTGTTTTTCCCCCTTCAACCAAATTCATTTAGATTCAAAGTTGTGACAGCATTAGAGCAAGTTTTAATTTTTTTTCTTTGCTCTCACTCTGGGATCGAGCTGTGAGATGCTGAGACCTTGAAGAGAATTCCCACGATTCTTTGCATGGAGTTTGTGAGTGGATTTTTTTTTACAACCATATTTTCAGTCCCTTGGGGTTTGGGCTTTGGGAATCAGAGCTGAGTGTCAATTTGGGAAAAGACAATCAGCAGCTATTATGCAAAACCTCGCTAATGCTACTTTAGCAAGAAATTAGCCTGGGCGAGATTAGAAGATGGAGGGAAAAGCAAAGAGAAACAGTCTGACAAGCCAAGATGAAGGTAACATAGTCTCATATAGCATATCATTATGCACTACATTCATATACACTGTGTACTTGACTATATAGTACCTTGAAGTAGAGATGTGCATAGGACTGTTCCCACTCCTGCCTCCTCCAGCAGAAAGTTTGACCAATTCCATCTCCTCTAGCAGAAAGTCTGACCAATCCCATTGCCTCTGGCAGAAGGTTTGACCAAGCCCACACACTCCAGCAAAAAGTTTGGCCAATCCCACCCATTTCTACAGATTTTCTTGACCAATTCCACCTAGCCCTCAGAAAATTTGATAAATCCCACTCACTTCCACAGACACTCTTTACCAACCCCTCCACTCCCGCAGACACTCTTGCCCAACCCCTCCACTCCCGCAGGCACTCTTGACCAACCCCTCCACTCCCGCAGACACTCTTGACCAACCCCTCGACTCCCGCAGACATGCTTGACCAACCCCTCGACTCCCGCAGACATGCTTGACCAACCCCTCCACTCCCGTAGACACTCTTGATCAACCCCCAACTTCTGCAGACGCCCTTGACTAGCCCCTCCACTCCCGCGGACACTCTTGACCAACCCCTCGACTCCCGCAGACATGCTTGACCAACCCCTCCACTCCCGCAGACATGCTTGACCAACCCCTCCACTCCCGCAGACACTCTTGACCAGCCCTCCACTATTGCAGACGTTCTTTACCAACCCTCCACTCCTGTAGACACACTTGACCAATCCCATCTGCTCCCGCAGCAAGTTTGATCAATCCTGCCTGCTTCTGTTTGACAAATTCTGCCCACTCCCACAGTAAGTCTGGTCCATCCCACTGCACCAGCAGCAAGTTTGACTAATCCTGCCCACTCGGATTATTTTTGTTTGTTCTTGTTTGTTTTCTTTGTCCTGCAAGTTTATAAACTGAGGGCCATTGGCTCCTGTCAGATCCCAGTACCAATAAAACAAACATTAGCACTGTTGTGCACTTAATGTTAATGACAAAGTACCACATCACTGAACAGCCTTCATAGGAAAAGCATTGAATTTATAACCCAAAATGTCTGCCCTAAACTTTGTATAGCAGCAGGGGCCTGTGTTAGGTTGGCAAACAGCATTCAGTGTTCCACACTTCATTTTTGTGGTTGAAACAGGGAATGTGGTGCTACATGATCCACCACATTACTGGTACATAAACAGTAACAAGGCATTAATACAAGATAATTAGCTAACTTTATTTAGAGTTACCTTGTTACCTATCTTTTTTAGGGTAACCATGGTAATTCTAAAAAAAAAAGATAAGACAAACACTGGCAGACGCGGCTACCTGTGTCTGCCTGTATTTTAATCCCTGCAGTGGATTGTATGAATTTTGGAAAACCCCAACTTAAAAGACTGTCTGCACTTCTGTCTTGCACATCTAAATGCCTACGGCTTCCCTTCAAGATGCAAAATTTTCACCAAGATCTCCCCACTGCTGACCTACATTTCTCCATGAACGATGCTATCACAAGCAGCACTTTTCACAATAATTACACTGTCCCATTATACACAAAGCTGATGACTTTCTGTGGCAGTGGGAGCTCAATTCAATTTAATTAGTGTAACATTTTTAACACTGTCACAACGCAGCTTTATAGAAATCTGGGTCTTGAGCTAGATCTCTAATGAGCAATCCAGAGGCAAGAGTGGAATTTCTCCCAGAGATGACATGAGGAAGAAACCTCGAAAGAAACCAGACTTCGTGGTTAACATCCTGACATAGTGACTGGAGTTAAAATCACAGTACTGCAAAAAATGAGCTTTAATTCTCAAATGTTCAGCTCTGTGCTTGGATTGGATTCTGCCACACGTGTAAGTACTGTATACACTTCCAGGATGCAAGGTTCTTCAGATGGTTAAATGTTCTATGTTTAGGTCAATAAGCTCTTCTAACTATAATGTTTCTACCTGGAACCCTCTCTGATAGGGAAACCCTCTATTCTCATTGAAACTTCAAGGGTTGTTTTAAGAGACAAACCCAAAAACCCCTTCAAAAATGTAACGTTTTTTATTATAAGAGTGTAGAATTCTACCTACTAGATAAGGTGCTAGATGGAACCTTTTTTTTCTAAGGGTGCTTTTTACATTTGCAGTGTTTAATGCCGTTGAACCCTGGTGTCTTCTCCCTCAGTGTGGTTCTTTAGGCAGGTGAGAACGCTTCATTTGTATTCAGGTGCGAACCAAAACAATCGGTCCCAAGAGCGCCTGAGTGAGGTGGTCTCCGTCCACTTCCATGTGAATTATAGTGTGGTTTGATTGCAGGAAGAAAGTGACTTGACTCTGAATTGGCCCCACTGTAGGAAGTGAACTAAACATGTTGTATGTTTTGGGTTGCAGCATTTTTTTGTGGATTTGAGCTGCTAAACTGAGCGGCGAGGTGCAAACTGAGCCAAAGTACAAAACTGCAGAAATGCCATCTGTTCTTGGAGATTTGGGCAAGCAAAAAGAGAAAATAAATGCTGAATGAGAAACATTTCAAACTGGTTATTTATATAATTATCTAATCCTTTATTTAGCGCCAGCTTAGTGTTTTCCGTGCCCGGCTGATTTTTGTGTTTTCTATGTGCCCTTGTTAAAGTGTTGTTTACTCAATTTTTATGTTACTGTATTTCTGACCAATTAATGAAAGAGTTGCACAAGGATATTTTCAGCCCTACATGTCCCTCAGGTTTGTTTAAAAGCATCTATTTGTTACGTATACATTACAGTACAGTGAAATTCATACTTCACGTAGCCCAGCTTGTTAGGAAGTTGGAGTAAGAGTGCAATGTCAGCCATGATACAGCGCCCCTGGAGCAGAGAGGGCAAGAGCAGCTTGGTAGCACTGGGATCTGAACCTTGACCTTCTGATCAGTAACCCAGAGCCTTTAACCACTAAGCCACTACTTCCGTACCAACATGCAGTGTAAAAACAAACTGAAATCAAATGGCAACATGAACCAAAAGTATCAATTTTACTCGTATGAAAGTAAGTGTGAAAGCGACCTGAGAGTGTACAATGGCAAAATGGCAGCCATATTCAGCACACATAGTTAGTTATGGTAACTTGACAGTGAAAAAATGACAAAATGTGGGATTACGGATTTGTTACCACACTCCACATACTCCACTGGAAAAATACTCAGGCAACCAGTGATCATTTGGTCAAAGCAGAAACACATATGGACATCAGCATGGATAAAAACTGCAGCTGCCAAAGTTTAAGCACTATTACTTGAGCAACTAGCAATACTTCAGCCATCCAATAGCAAACAAATACATCAATGTGGTTTACATTCATAAATCTGGAATTAGGGCTTCTCCACTTTCACACTTTTTCACATACGTGACACTGTTTTATCAATGCAGCCGGATTATTGCAAATTCGTAACAAACTCCAACAGCTCTGAATGGTTGAAACCTCATCCAAAACCTAACGATAAACATGCTAAGCACAGCTGGAAAGAGCCTTACTTAATTTACACTTCCACTTTTTTAATCATATGATTTATTATGAAAATGACAGATGGTATTTACTTCAGCTTGCTGATCTGTAAAGCTTCATGCTAGCTCCCTCGCTGAGAGCACACACTGAGACGGGAACAATTTTTGGCCAAAAGGCTGTTAGATTTCTTTACATAATAACATGTGGACTTGAAATCCACAACGTGTGGCCACAAGTTGTCATTCTGATGTATGACCTATAGTGTTTATACCTTCTCTCAAAATCAGACTTCTCCTTTTAATCTGGTCTTTATATAACCATTAAAACATATTACAACACATAATTTCTAATACATTATCGTTTCTATCATTATACCCCACATAAAGATTTTAAAGATTAAAAATCACATATAATCCTTGAAATGGTGATGTTTTCTGTGAGGAGACATGTACTTAACATCTATGGAAGGAGTCTCCAGTGTCAGAGCTTTGTAACAGTCAGCGGTAAAGCTGTAACTTTAAGTTTTCTGACGTCTTCAGGACAGAGGAGTTTACGCTTTGTGTTCACGCTTGGTAACAACATGCTGCGTTGTTGTCTTATTAACTTCAAGAGAAAGAAAAGAGAGTCTGGTAAGGGAACGACTGTTTACAGCTGCTATAACAAGTTTCTTGTCGTGGATTATTTTCCTTTACCTGCGTGTCATTATTTATTTTATTCCTTACTTATTGAAAAAATGCAATAAACTCTGAGGCTGGGATGAGCTGTGCCTCAAATCGAAAACTCTGACCTTACATTTGAAATTAGCTAATTAAATTACTAATCTGGATATTTTTGATGTAAGGTAAGATACATGAGAGGTGTTTAAAATTCAAACTCTATCTGTAATAGGAAAATGGGTTAGTGTTAAAACTAAAAAAACTGTCTAATGAGTATGCGATTTGAGACACAGTGATTATTTCGCCAAAGCGGTTCATGGAGAGAGAGAGATTCACACGGAGAGAGAGGGATTCACACACGGAGAGAGGGATTCACACACAGAGAGAGGGATTCACACTTCCTGCTGTGGGTGTGAACTCACCTATTTTCCCATAATCCTCTGGGGCACAAGCTACTGGGATCTGTAGCATGACCAGGAGGATAATTAGTATGTACATCCACACACACACACACACAAGGTCATTTTTCAATCTTTTTGTGAGGACCTTCCATTAATATAACTAATAATGCCATACCTAAATCATATTTTGTGAGGACCGGGTGATTGTGAGGACATGTGACCTTCCATGGACATAATTATCAGTGAATTAATGCTATGCTACAACGTAATCTAACCTTAAACATAACTTCTGTAAGCTGAGGGTTTGGGAAGAAAAATAATTAAAAAAAAGTTTTTCCTAGTTTTCCACATGGGGACCAGACAAATGTCCCCACAAAGTCAAAACTGTCAGATATTCTGGTTCCCATTTGGCTGGTCCCCACAAAACTGCCATTGTCAGATATTCCTATCCTTATAGGGACATTTGGTGTCCACCAAGATATAAAAACATGCCCACACACACACACACACACACACACACACACACAGTTCCAATGTGTCTCCTGGTGTTAATGCCATTTCATTTGTCTTTATAAAGCCCCATTGCTCTCGCAGTGCTCCTTGCTTCATGAGTGTAAAATCGAAAACAATCTGTTTGGTTTAATTAAAATTATTCCCACTGTGGCTGTTTATAAGGCCACAGGCTTAGGAGGAGGCCACAGATTAGCGGTGGGAGACTATTACAAACAGGTCTATTGGTCAGAGGAAACGGATCAACAGCTGTGTGTATGTGTGTGTGTGTGTGTGTGTGTATTTATATGTAGTTCTTGTGTATCAGCTTCACTTTTATTGAAGTGAGTGAATTTTATACCCTTTACATATTACGCAAAACAACAACAATAAAAAAAAAATATATGATGCCTATCAAATTCTCAGGAGCAGGAAAAAACTACAACAATAAAGAAATTAAAAAACCCCAACCTTACTAAAGAATTAAAATTATTCCAAACCTTACTTAAAATGATACTCCCAAAAAACCTGATTCCCTACCTTAATAGTCCCAATCTTTCTAAAAAAAAAAAAAAAACAAAAAAAAAAACCACTGATTCTGAATCTTACTAAAAATATCCCCAAACTTATTTAAAAAAAATCAAAACCTAAAATTAAAATCTTAAAGTCTAATTCTGGACCTTTCTAAAAATGACTCCCAACCTTACTCAATAAAGATTTCCAACCTGACTAGAAATATTCCCAAACAAAACAAAACAAAACAAAAACTATTCAAAACTTTTAAAAAAATCCAAACCTTACAAAACATTACTCCCAAACTTACTAAAAAAAATCCCAAAGTTATTAAAGGTTATATTTATTTAAAAAAAGAATAAAAATGGTTACTCAAAGATCCTCTGCCTTACTACAAATTATTAACCTTAATTAAAAAAAGTATTCACACTTATTATTCAAAAAAAAAAATCCCAACCTCACTCAAAAATTACTCAAAATACTACAAAAAAGTCTCAAAAATAAAAATATTCCCAGCCTTACTCAACACCTGCACCTATTCTACACCAAGTTTCTTTACTTCACTTAACAAATCCATGATGAATTCCAAACGTATGTAGGTTAGATTAGATTAGATTAGATTACAGAGTAACTGATTTGTTTTAAAGTAAAAGTAAAAGTTGTAAGTAAAATTGAAAATAATCCAATAACTGAAAATCCTACTAAAGTAAAGTAATAAAGTCATTACTTCCTGTCTCTGGCTGTGTACCATGACAGCGTGTTAGACATTAGGTTGTTGGCGGTGTTTGTTTAATTGTAAGAATTGTATCCCAGCTTCAGCAGTGAATAAAATCAGGTTCACTGCAGGGTCTAAAGGTGGGTCAGCGTTTCCGTTCCGCTCGGCTGAAGAAATCGAGATCAGACCTCGTTAACGGCAGTTTTCTATCAACAAGTGGCTTTAACACGGATCTGTCAGGTAACTGGCTTGTTAGGACAGGATTATTTCTGCCTGGCAGACGAATAGTTATCACGAGCCGCCGCTTGTTATGACAGGACCTACATGACCGTTCGACCTGACGATGATGCATGCTGCTCTTTTCTCCTTCTCTCTCTCTGTCTCACTTTCTCTCATGGGAAAAGGTCAGCTGGTGATGCGCAGCACAAACAAGACTCAACCTCCATTTTCCGCTACGGGAGGCACTCAATTACGGCGCTGATGAAAGTTCACGGAGCAAAAATGGCACGCTGAAAGGAAAAACACCGAGCGTAGCGTCGGAATGACATGAGCGAGGTCTTGCTGAACACACAAACACGTCAACGGCGCTACGGAGACGAACCACTTCTCATTCAAATTGAATGCACATGACGCAGTTTTACAGAACGGCATTTCGCTTTCATTATACACAATTAGGCATCAAATTCCTCGTTACAGACACAGCAGCACGGCCCGGAGCGGAGATACTTCAGTCAGACGTCTTTTATCAGCTGTGTGTAAAGATTTCTGAAGCTGTACGAGGTGAAAACAGTTCACCTCAGAACAGAAAACTTCTCATTAAGTTTTCTGATTCATTGTTGCCATAGCAACAACTAGCCACAATAACTAACATGGCATCATCAGCGTGAAAATTTATAGCCACTGAAAATGAAAAGTCCATCATTCAGACCCTGGCAGTCGATCAGAAAAATCATTCAGAAAACAAGTGTTAAAAATAATATTTTGCAGTTTTGAATTCTCGTGTCGTTTATCAATTCTCCTTCTCAGCGCTTCCCAGCGTGGTGAGCACCTTCTCCTTCTCAGTTCTCCACATGCTTTTGTTTTAATTTTGTTTTCTCCTTCCCTGTTCAATGGTTTTTGTTATTTCAGTCTATTATCTACGTCAATGCTGTCTTGTTATTAATTAATCACACTGAATTTATATTTCTGTTTGATGTTCCTGGTCATTGTGCGTTCTTGTTTCTTGGTTCTCGTCTCTTGCTCTGCATGTTTGTTGTCAGTCTCGTTGCCTTGTGTGTTTTCTTCTTCGTTCTGTGTTACACTTATGTTAAGATTTAATGAACTCTTCCTGCGCTTGTACCCAGTTTCCTTGTTTTGATATTTCATATCTCAAATCTGATTGGTCAAAAGATGTTCTTGGTCAAAATCTTCACAAAATCTAAGGCTAATAATATTTAACAAAGAAAGGAGTCTCCAGTGTCAGAGGTGAAGCTGTAACTTTAAGGTTTCAGATATGGGAAAGTATTCACTAGAGTGGAGAAAACACAGTGCAAAATTCAAAAAATAAAAATAATTAATAATAAAAATAAATAAATAAATACATGAACAAATAAGCTTGAGATGCTTGAAAGCAGCTCGTCTTCAAGGGCAACTTTGAAATTTCTGAATTGAAGTCATTTCATGAGATTTTGGGGATTAAAAAATGAAAAAAAATATATATAAAATACTTCTTTGGACCCGTAAGCTCAGTGATGACGCTCACTATGTTGATCACATAAACTGACAGAAAAAATGTTCTGTTCTCTTCACTTTAAGAAAAAAAAATCAAAATGGTTTTATGGTTTGTCCCCTGGGGAACTTTTACTCTAACTCTTTTTTTTTTTTTTTTTTTTTAACTGGTTTCACTTTCAGAAAAAGTTCCATGTAGAACTCTATAGAAAACTGTTAATTATCTGAAGAACTCTTGAGGAACCCGTTTTCTAACAGTGTGAACTACAAACAGTGTAAGGTCTAAAGGTCAAGTTATGCTAATTCCATCCTCTTGTTCATTCAGTTCTTCAACTAGGAATACCCTTCGAGTTTCCTCCACAAAAAACACACCTCAAACAAAAAGAAAAAGGTCATATCTTGTTTGTTCCGTTTGGAAACTCTTAAAGGTTCCATGTTAAGGTTTTTAAAGGTTCCTTTCAGCTAGGATTGTCTTTAGAGAATCCCTTTTTATCGAAGAGCGTACCCTGAAAGATACTGTATAACTACTACCTCCTAACGACTGCTTTTATTCCGAGACCGTGTTTAGACGGAAAGAGAAACAAGCAAAGATATAAAGCGGCCTCATTTCCAGAGAGTGATGTTTTTAATCAGGCTTATGTTCCCTCCCTTTGTTCCCCAACACTTATGAGCGACAACAACAAAAAAGCGCAATGCTTCATGGGAGTAGAAGCGAGCCAGCACAGTGTGTCCTCTAACCGGAGGGAAGGGAAAAGCGGTGAGCACAAAGTGTTGGGATTGCGTTTTAATTAGATTCCGCATTACACCAGCGGTCCATGCAGCACCGGGAAAAGTGTAGCTCGCACTCATTAGGCGCTAATGAGTTGTCTATTAATGAAAACGGAAAACATTTATTGTGCTACACTGCGGGTTTTCGTCTGGATTAATTATTGCCACTAATGCGCCGGAATGGAAAGGGAATGGAGTTAGCGTCAGCGTTAGCGCTGAGTGGAATCACCAGGCAACAGTTGTCAAGAGCGGCGAGATACAAGAAGAGTAAATCTGGCAATCATTGCACTCATGTGGGCCATGGGGAGAGAAGAACACACACACACACATTCACGCTAATACACACCTGTTCTAAAGCACACAAAATGCACAACGTGATAATTGGTGTGTGTAAGTAAGGCTACTAAAAGGTAATTAAAAACAATTCATGTTGAAATCAAAACACTTTTTCTTTCCGTATCTTGCGCCTTTGTACACCAAGTCTCTGGATTAGTAAATATATCAATCTGGTAACTAATAATCTGTCAGCTCAGTGTGTATCTGCATAACAATGACTCATTTCTAAAAAAAAAATCAACCTCAAACAAAGATCTAACTCCCAGAAATGAAAAAATAAATATAAAAAGTGTATTTAAAAGTTTAGTTCTACTGAAAGGCCTCTATTTCTACACTGAGATACGAGCGTGAAATAAAAGATATATTAAAAAATATGATCATATATGATATTTTGCTAATCGAGCATCTTGTTAATCGTTCGTGATTTGAATTCATGTACAATTAATTGATGTCTGTTTACTCAGGAGAGGCTAAATCATTTGGTTGTGCTTGTTAGCCTAATAAACTTAGCAATCAAACCACGCTACGAGGAATGTTAAGCTTAACTACCAAGACAGCACTGTTTGGATGTTTTTTGTTAAACTGCCTGCTTAATTGAACTTGCTAAGCTAAGTTAAGCTACACAACTACACGCAGGTCCCAACATTACACGTGGTAGTCTAGACAAGTTTACACAATAAATAAACACCAAACTACATAAGAAATGTGGTTTGGTTAAAAAATGGTTAATATAAATAATAAAACCATAAAGTAAATTTGGTTATTCAGCTCTAGTGGCTATTTATAGCAACATACGCTAGTCACTGTGGTGTAGCGGGCAGCGTTGCAGTCTCACAGCTCCTCATAGGTCAATCCTGAGCTCAGGTTACTGTCAGGGCGGAGTTTCACATGTTCTCCCAGCATCCACGTGGGCTTCCTATGGGTTCTCCGGTTTCCTCCCACCTCCCAAAAACATGCGAGTAGGCAGCTCGGTTATGCTAAACTACCCCTAGAACTTGAGTGTGTGAGCGGACTAGCATCCCATGCAGGGTGTATTCCCAGCTCACGCACAGTGCTTCCGGGTTAGGCTCCGGATGGACCGCCATCCTGACCAGGATGAAGTGCTTACTGAAGATGAATGGAACAAATGAGTGGATAAATATTCTGCAGTTTTGTCCAATCCAATCCAATGTATACACCGCGTGTACACATTTATGGTTCCCTGGATGTGAAAACTGTTTTAATAGGATTTGATGTTTCACATGCTCATTTTAAAGAGATGACTGTAAAAGAGAAACCTATATTTTCCCAGTTATATTACACTTCCAGTGTTTGAAGGTGAAATTGTAGCAGAAATCTAGATATCACTAAGCATGTAGAGTATATGCATGGGTGTGTATTCACTGAAAAGTTTATCATTATTTGCTAGCTACATTAGCCTCAGATATCTTGGATGATTAACTACATTTAATGAAAGCAAAACATTGTTGTCCAAGTCATTTTTTAGCCAATCTCTTCATTTAAGACTTGTCAATATTGCTGTTTTACAATTTTGCTGTTTCATTTTTCCAAATTGATGGACATAACTAGCAATTTATAAGAATTTCTATAAATCCTTTCACATTATCTTGCACGGGAAAATACTTTTGCTATACTTATAACCTAGCAAAATATAAGTCAGTTCCTTCTGTTCTTCTGAAACTCTAAAATATGCATGAATGTACAAAAGAAATGTACATGTCATGTGATTCCATCCCCATCTGTCTAGTTTATATTCTGAAGACAAGCAGCATGACGACATCATCAAACAGAGACAGTGAAATACACACAGTCCTACACTCTCAGTTCCTCATTGGTTTTTTAGGGGGTTCTACGTGGAACCCTTTCTAATAAGATAACACTACATAGAACGTTTAAGGTTTTCGCAGAGGGGCAATCGAAGTGTGTAGTGAGGCTGTAATGTGCTCGCTACATCATCATTTCTTCAAACATTTTATTTCCATCCCACACATGTGACCTTCCACAACGTCCAATTTCCACCCAGCGTCCTCATCAGCATTAATGAAACCTTTCCCCCATCTCATCCGTTCTCCTCACGCCTTGCTTTCCTCCTCCACTCATGCGTGTGGTGTGTGTGTGTGTGTGACCTTTACAGAGCCGAGGAAGGCCTTTTCCAAATACACACATGCAGCTCTGATACTTAATAACCACAGAGTGTGTGGCAAATGTGTGTGTGTGTTCAGAAGAAACAAAATAACACACAGTCAGCTTTGAATATCTGACTGCACCAGCAGGGCCTGTTTATTCCATCAGTTAGCAAAGACTAATACAACACTACACTCAGTTGATTCTAACTCTACGTTCACACACTAGCAAGTGACAAAGTGACAGTGCTCACACCGTCACCCGCTCATGCGGCTCTGAGACCGATGTTGCCGAAATTGTCGCCTAGTTTTTTTAACTAGAGTGGAGAACAAAACTCACTTTTCTGGTCTCTTGTGGTGTGTGTATTTTTATATATTGATGTGTATAATCTGACCTAATCTGGATTCTACATCCCAGGCTTTTAGCTAACTAGTTAATATAGCCGGCTATCTTGATAGCATCAGTATTGTGGTGTCGAAGAGGAAAGAGACTTGACTCTGAAGCATCATTAAAACAATGCACTTGCGATTTATTAAGAGCAACTAGCTCTTCGCACGCAATAACAAGCCTGTTGGTTAGCCACAGCACTGAAAAAAGGCAGACATGCCAAACAAAAACCACGGACACAAATGCAATTCCACACTATGAAACACATAACGTAATTTTACACTAAAGCCTAGTCTGCACAACATGATTTTAGCTCTGATGTCTCAGTAGTTTACTAATTTTGGTGCTCAGCAACTACACCCATCAGCTCTGGGACACTGTTCATCGATATGATTTTCTCAGTCAGTAAATAAGACTCTGATATTTTCAAGCATGTTTGAATTTCTCGGTGATGAATTGCATTGTGTGAACACCTCTGTGACTATTAGCAAGTACAGTGATGAGAAATAGCCAATACCCAAACCAGAGTCTGAGAGGAAATCAAATTCATCTGCTGTCATGCGCAGCAGATCCCTGAATCCAGTTTATCTTCCATCTCTTTGTGTGAAAGAGCGAGGGAAAGGTGTAAGCACAATAATTAATAATGCTTCTACAAAATGGTTGTTAGGAACTGCAAAAAATAAAAACAAACACAACATTATTCCTGATGATGCATGGAATAAAAATAGCAAATTTTCCACTGTAGCTCCTGTTCTCTTTGCAGAACAGACAATTCTCACTTTCTGCATCTTCCCAACCAATTCTTCGTTCACATTTCCTCTTATTTCACTTTTTTTGTTTCTGTACAAAAAGGTCACGATAGACAGCTCTTGTATTTCTTTTTGTGAAAAGTGGGATCAGGTGCGCTTCAGTGGGTGAAAGATTGTGTAATGTGTGAGCCTTGTCTGATTCAAGTGATGTAGTGTGAGTGGGTCAGTGTTTCTGAGATATTGAAAGTTGTGTACCGTCCAACTGACTTAAATATAACACAAAAATTGAATAAGCACAAGAATACTACAAATACCACTGAGGCTGATGGCCAGGCAAATTATCGCTCGCTTACAGAAGAGTGCAGTAATGCTACAATATTAAAGCATACCAGAAATTTGAGGTCAGGTCTTTGGCTGTACTTCTTTTGAGCGTGATTATGTAGAACATATCTGAGCTGATGTGTGTTCAAAAAAATGTCCATCAATTCGAGTCTGGCAGCTCTGACGGTGAATTCTTACTGTTCCAGGATTGTCAGGGTGACCCACAGCAGCTCAGGAGTATTTTTCCCTTTTTCTTGACTTAATAATGCCTTATTGTTCATTTTTAACAAAATAAAAAAAGTCCTACCCACTGTAGCTTTAAGCCAATTTCTTTAACAGAAAGAAAGTGTGAGAGAGAGAGGGAGGGAGTAAATGGAAGCACAAGTTCTTAAAAGCATCTTAGTTCGATCCAGATCCTTCCTCCTCAATAAAGACAAAGTGGGACCGGAGATAAGGCAGGATTCATTCGTCTTGTTCAGACTTCTCGGCTCAGTGTCCTCTTCTCCTCTGTCTGTTCGTCATTCACTCTTTTTTCCCCTTCTCTGACCTGTCCTTCTCTTTGTCTTTAGTCTTTTGTTCGCACAACTTAAAGTGTGTTAGACTTTTAATGAACCTTTACTTTACAGAATTACAGCCGAGTCGCTGTTTTTCTTTTTGATCAAGAGGTGAAGCGAGGCCTGGTTTTTAATGTCATTCTCAGACTATTACATCTAAAATATACTATCTGACTCTTTTGGATCTGTGTTCAAGGAAACGTTTAGCAAAAAAAGGACACCAAGTATACACATCTGTTTGAGATTACTGGAAAAAAGATAGACAAAGATGTATGAGGCAATGATGATTTAGACATGCAGCATGCCGAAGGCTAAACTGCTGGTCATGTTACTTGTAGCTCAGGGAATAAAAGCTAAAGAAGCAAACAACAGAACCCTGACCAGATTTACATAACATGTAATGTAAATTTATGAAGCAAAAAGTCAAGTTTTTATATAGATGTCAGAGCAGAAAAGGGTGTACACACACAGCTTCCAACAGAAACCCAAAAGTGAGTGAATAAAGGAAAAGAAGACCAGGGAATTGTGTTTTCATTTCTCCGATTGTGCTGCTGTTTTTAATAAAAAAAAAAAATCTCAGACAGACTTGGAGGGAAAGCAGCAGACAGAGAGACAAGGGTTTGGCTCTCCATGTACTAGACTGATCACATCCAGTAACATCTGGATCCATCATCACAGTGCAGAGTGTGTGTGTGTGTGTGTGAGAGAGAGACTTAATGTCCCCATGATGATAGAAAAACATGGCATCTTTGACATAGTAGGAACAGTTTGGCAAAAAATCAAGTTTGCACCAAATCCCTTTACCCCAAACGTAGTCAAGCATCCAAGATTTGTTTAGTGTCTGAAATTTTCGTCGTTCCTAATATAGCTAACGAGTATTCAAAATATTTTCTGCAGACACACTGATATTTGGTCTCCCACAAATGAATTATGCTAATTTATACTTAATCTCATCACCTACGCCTTTGCGATTTGAGCAATTATTTAAGATTATTACTTGTCACACTCTACAAGATGATCCTGATAAAATGTGTCCTCCTTGTCAGATTATACAATGAAGATCCTCTAACGATAGACCTGCAATGAAAGAAAATGACTATGTTCTAATTACATCTTCATCAATGTAATTACATTATCCATCCTGATCAATGATCGTACAGAAAACCGAAACAATCCCTCGGTACAGTAGTAGCAGGATTACACGTACAGAAACGATGCTTTGAAAGGCAAAGAATGGAGGAGTTTGAAGTAATAAGGATATAGAAAGCTGTAATTCATTCGCTATTTTTTGTGCCACGTGCCTTTCTGACCTGCCATGAACAATGAGACGTGAACGAGATGTTCTCTCTGCTGCCACAATTCAACAAACCTTTAGTTTAGTCTTTAGTTTAAGTTTAGTCTTCCTTTCGTTTCGTTTACGATTCATCATTGCCACTACTGTATTTATAGCTGTCCCGTAAATTTGCCGCCATCTTACGCCATCCTCTCATTGGTGCACAAAATCAGCCGCTGATATCGTAGATCCTCATAAATCCAGCATAAAAACTAAACAATGAAACATTTTTAATTGGCTGATTGACTATGTTTCAGGTAAAGTGGAACAGGGTGTATGTTTGACCTTTGTACTGTACTGTAATGAAAAAACCTAAATAAGAAATGCAAATTGAATATATAAAGTCATAAAAAATGTTATCCCAATTTCAGATACTTTTGCACACTCTAACGTCCTAAGTTTAATATTTACTATTCATTTCCTCAGGGATATGCTCCTGCTGTGTAAAACTTGCTACACACTTGTGTGTGTCGGTGTGTGTGTGTGTGGGGTGGTGGTGGCGGTGGTGGTGTGTGAAGCAGCGCGTACTGATGAGCTTTAGTGTTTATGAGGCGCGACACAGCTGTCGATAATCTGGTGTTGTTTTACGTGTCTCTAATCCCAGAATACAGATGAGTCCATTACAGTCCAGAGCATGAACACAACACATTTAAAGTAATGGGCTTCTGTTTCATCACATGAACCTCAAACGAAATTGGACACTGACACACACGTACGTGCACACACGCGCACACACACACACACCTAAAGCCTGATTATGAAACAGAAGCGTGAGGCTTTTAAGCAAATGGTGGCCGTGTTTGATTACTGAAATAGCGCAGTTGAAAGTAAATGCAATCATCGGCGAGGCCATTAAAACCTTGTCATTAAAGGGATTAGAGCCAAAGCAATTAGACACTCCGGTATCGCTACCGGCTACCAGGAGGCTAATATAAAACACGCCTGAGAGAATGCATGAGGTAAGCAGAATGTTAGCATGTGTGTGTGTGAGAGTGTTTGAGTGTGTGTATGTGTGTGAGAGAGAGAGAGACTACATGTGCATTAAAATGCAACAATTTCTGTATTGGAGAGCAGAAAAGAAACAAGAAACACGAGCCAAGGGAGCAAAATTGGCCATGCTCTATGGGTGGGAAGGAGGGAGGGGCCTAGTCTGTCTTCTCTGTCAATCACAGCAACTTCTGTGAGCTCATGTATGCAGAAGAGGGCAGATAGCACTTTCTTCAGAGTGTGTTACGCTGCCCTGTGACGCAGCATGAGCAGCCATCTGAAAATGATGCAGTTGGCTGGCTTCACGTGTCTCAGAGGAAGCACGTGTTAACCTTCACCCTCCTCGGTTGGTAGCTGCTGTATAATAGAGGAGAGTTGGCTGGTGGGTGACCAAATTGTGGAGAAAAAAAAGGTGAACACGATAAAAGGCAGGAAGAAAAGGGGGAAAAGACAGAGCAGGGAAACAAGAGACAAAATACACAAAAAAGAGAGAAGATGTAGCTCAGGAGACAGAAGACGAATGAGAGAGAAGAGGATTCAGAATGAGACAGATAAAACATGAAGAGAATGGATAGGATATAAGGAGAAAGAAAATGAAGAATAAGGATAAGAAAATGGATAAAAAAGAAGAAGAAGAGGAAGAAAAGAAGTTAAAGGGGGAGATTAAGAGGCAAAAGAGACAAGAAGTAGTCAGAAGGGGCATAGAGTGATACAACTTGAAGAGACAAAAGAAAAACTTTAAAGAAGACAGTGAGGAAATAAAAACAGAGAAGGAGAAGAAGAAGAGAACTGAAACAAAGGACAAAAGAAGAGAAACAAAGTAGGAATATAAAATAAAAAAAGAGTCAGATGAAGGAGAAGACAGAAACAGAAGAGAAAAGGAAGATGAATGAAAATATGGAAGACAGGAATAAGAGGCAAAAAAGACAAAGGTGGCAAAAAATACAAAAGAAATCAAAGGAAGAAGAAGAAGAAGGTGGAATGGGGAAAGAACAAGAGGCAGAAAAAGAAGATGGTGAAAAGGAAGAAAAGACAAAAGAGGGAGAAGTTTATGAGGTTTATATGAGGCAAAACAGAAAGAAGAGAATGATGAAGAAAGACGAGGAATAAATAATTTAGAGAAAAGAAATGCAAAAAATGTGGAAGAGGTTGGGGAGGAGGGAAAGGAAAAAAGAAGGAGAAGAGACAAAGGCACATTGAGACAAAAATAGTAGAGGGTGAAGAGGATGTTGATGAATGGAAAATAGAAAATAGACATATAATAGAAAGAAGGACAAGAAATGCATGGTGAAAAGAAAGAAGAGAAATGAAGAGACAGAAGAGGCTAAAACACAGTGTCTAGTGTTTCCAAAACACGAATTTTTTAAAGCTGACTAATGTGTGTGTGCGTGAGTGTGTGTGTGTGTGTCGAGTGTGACTTGAGGGTGTAAGTAAGACCTCGATTTAGTTCCAAAGACAGCTTGCTAACGGAAAAGAGAGAGAGAGAGAGACAGAGAGAGAGAGAGAGAGAAAGGGCAGAAGAAAAATGCCTCCAAAGACGACGTTCCTTCCATTCCTGAGGAAAAGGACGGATATTTGGATTTCCATGAATAAACACTAGCTGGATTCTTTCACTTCTTCCATCCAGATTTTCAATAAATACTGGAAACTCTGGGTCTTCCATCCTTCTCTTTGTCTTTCTTTATCTATTCATCTTATGAAAAGATGTGTAGAGATGTACTGAGGAAGGATTCAGTTGGACACACAGTACTAACACATGACACACTCCTCTGCTCAGACATTTGCAATTTTCCAATTGCTTTAGTGTGTGTTTAAGTCGCTGATTGCGTATGGACAAGATTTATCATTTGGTATTTGCTCACGAAAATAATTCAACCAACTGAAACAGAGCTATTAAAACGTAGAAGATTTCTATTCAATACACATACGGTCACGCCCTGTGCGCTAGCAAACATGCTGAGAAAAATGAGTCCAGTTTTACTAATTTGTGCTCTAATTTGTACCAAAACTAAAATAGAATTAAAGCTAAACTGAGTTTCCTTTAAAAGAATATCTCAGAGTACATGTCTGAACTTAGCGGTGGCTAAGTGTAGTTTAAACATAGAAACAACTGGGTTTGTGTTGTTGAGCACATATATGAAATCAAAACCATGCCATTTAAACTTGATGCTCTCACAACATTTCTTTGTCATAGCCGTTTGAATGCACACAAAGTTGTTTTCTGTGATATTCTGTCAGATTACCTCAAGTTAGCCAGCTAGCTAGCATAAACAGTTAAGATTATGAACACTTGAATATGACTTTCTCTCAAAAATCCTGTCAGATTAGCACATTAGCCATTTAGCCAGCTTAATCACTGAAGATTATGAATACATGAATATGACTTTCTCTCAAAAATGATCTTAGTAACAGTTATGAATGCGTGAATGTGAATTTCTTGAGGATCTTGTCATTGAAGTATGTAAGGCAGCTAGCTAAAAGGTCTTCCAATGAGGTTTTAAATAGCTAGCTCACTAGCATTACACCAAGGCATCTAAGGAATCTAGCTATTTAAATAGCAAACGAGATTAGTAGTTACTATTACTTTATTAATTATGAGCTGGCATAACAATAATAGGCTAAACATTAGCTGCATATCTTAGTAGCTAACTCAAGAAAAGAAAAAAAGAACAAGTTACTCAAGGCTATATTTGTAGTCTTAAATATGACTTTCTCCGAAAAACCCTGTCAGATTATCTTAAATTAGCAAGATAACTAGCATTATAAGTAAAGATTACACTAAAATATGACTCTCTCAGACATCCTTTCAGAATAAGACGTTAATGAGCTATGTAAATTAGCTAGTATATTTAAGTGAAGTTCATTAACACTTGCATATCACTTTCTCTCAAAATATCCTGTCAGATTAGCTCAAATTAGCCATATAGCTAGCATTTTCAATCTGTGAAAATTAGGAACATCTGAATATTCTGACTTTCTAACAAATCCTGTCAAATTAGCTCACGTTAGCCAGGTAACTAGCATAACCATTGAAGATTTGGTCTGGTATTGAAATATATTAACTAGATATCTAAAAACATCCCAACATGAGGATTTATATATAGCTAGCTCACTAGCATAACACCAAGGGATGGTCATTTAGGTACGTAAACATAAATAGATCTAAATAGCAAACAAGCTTGGTGGTTACTATCACTTTATAAAATCCTCAAAAATCCTGTCAGGTTAGTGCAAATTAGCCAGCTAGCATTATAAGTGAACACTCGCATATGACTTTCTCTCAAAAATCCTTCCAGATTTGGTTAAATTAGCCAGTTAGCTAGCATAATCAGTGAAGATTCTGAAAACATTTATATCACTTTCTTTCAAAATTCCTGTCAGATTAGCTCCCATTAGCCAGCTAGCTAGCATTATTAGTGAAGATCATAAACATTTGAATATGACTTTCTCTCAAAACTCCTGTCAGTTTAGCTCATGGTTAGCCAGCTAGCTTTATGAGCAGTGAAAGCAGTGAATATTTTTTCTTAGAGATACAGTCAGGTTAGCACATGGTTAGCAACAATCTTCTCAGAAATATATATATATATGAATGAAAGGCAAATGTACTAGTGGAAATCACAGAGAGAAGGATAGAAAATGAATATTTTAGCTCTCCCGCTTTTCTTTGTCTCGTTTCCACAGGAGTCACTTTAATCCAGAGGCATACGATGCTCTTAATCCCACACAGGCTCATCGAGCTCACTCTAGCAGCAAATTGGACAACACGGCAAGTGCTAATATACCTACATCATCTCCATTCCTCATTCTCATTCTCTCTTTCTGTCCACATTGAATACATGATGAGAGGCATCATCTGCAGCTGGACGTCTCCTCTCCTCCCCACTTAGTGTCTGATTAAAATTTCTTCTCACCGTCCCAAAATGCTCATTAGCTCAACCAGAGCCGCGGCCGTGTGAGCCGGAATAAATTACAGCAATTTGTGTATACTCAGAAAGGAGACTGACTTCCCTCAAAGATCCTGACTCTGCTGATATTGCTGATAAAGATGTACACACTGGGAAATAACATCAAATAAGCGTCCCATGGCTATCAAGCTCATGTAACAAAGATAAATAAGATCCTTGTAAATTTATATGTACCTGTATGTGCCATGTTGCTTCTGGTGCAAAATGGGCTTGAGACCAAAAATTTAATTTTCATCTTATCCCCAATGTAATTAATCAGCCAAAACACATTTCTTATCTAAATTGGGTCTTTAATATAGCACTGGAGCTATAAGCAGGAGTGGACAAATCACTAACCGAGCAGATTACGTGCCTAGGCTATCAAGTGCTATCAAGTTTTTTATTTGTAGTTGCTTTCATTACAAGTAGGGTAAGTACATAGCTGACATATTGTATATGATGAGCAATAATAATGATGCGAACATGACTAAACATGACATGCCATTTTCTCAAGTTGCACAAACATGACATGGTAAGTCAGAGCCATCATCTGGAGTGGATGAAGACCCAGATCGACGGGCTAGCATCAAAATAAGTGACAACAGAACAATGAAACCTTTCCATGTTGTTGACGTAGACAACCAGTCGCACTGGGAGGGTTGTTTTACCCCATTTTCTTGCAATTTGCTCATTTGCCAATTCCTATCCATTAGCTAGTTCTCCTCTGTCACTCAACAGCTACATATAGGTATAGACTAGCATGTGGTTCCTCCAAGACACATGAAGCCAGCCAACTGCATCTTTTTGAACTGCTGCCAAAGCTACATCACAGGGTAGCTGAAAACCCAGAGGAAAGTGCTATCTGCCCTCTTCTGCATACATGGGCTCACAAAAATCCACTATTTGTTAGTGTCGTTTTGACTGACGTGGAAAGAGTAATGCATAGCATAGCTGTGGCATTGTTGGGATTCGAACTCGCCATCCCTCGATGGTATGGAGAATGCGTGTCAACACATAAATGATAACTATTCGACTGACTTTGTGTTTTCTGTACAACTTAAACATAAGGACTACGGCTTGGGAATTTGAATATTTGCTCATTTTCCTTACTGTGTATTAATGCAATTAGCTAGCTTGTCATATTTTCTCATTAAATTCTTCTTACTGCATAAATTATACAATGTGACATAAAATTAAGCTGAGCAGTTCAGGGCTAAGGTCCATGCTCAAAGATCCAACAGCGGTAGCTTGGTGGTATCGGGATTCAAACTCACAACTTTCCATCATTAGTCCAGAGCCCTAATTGCAGAGCCACCACAGCATCATTGCCCAATACACCAACTTACCTAACCCGCACTAGGTACCTTGGGTATAATCTTGTTATAACCTTGTTATAACCTTGTTATAATTGGGTTTCCTGGTAATCATAGCATGGGATAGGGCAAGCACATTGAACATTCACTTGTCCAATGCTAATGAATTATGATTTGTCCACAGCAGGAAAACTGCATGCCAAAAGTCAGATATTGACCCAGGACATGTACGGCAATTTTTGGATAAGCCATAATTATGAAACCCTGTAACTAGACCATCAATTTGTGGCTGTATTATGGTCTAGCTCTGTGCCAACACTTCCATTGCAGGAGATTTTCCATCAACACTTGGGAATGAATCAGATATCTGAGGGGACATGTTCAGATCGATGTGTGTGTATATATGTCTATGTCTCCATTCGTTGTTATAATGTGATCTAGCACAGGGCTAACACCTCAGCCGCGGGAGATTTCCCATCAACACCTGGGAAAGAATCAATGTTTCTGAGTCGACACTTTTAGATCGATGGGCCAGCATCGAAATAGGTGACAATATAGAAATAAAACCATGGTCAGGCTGTTCTCACCTCGGCCTAGGGGCGAGATATGCAGTTTCCCAGTGAGTGACATAAACGACAACTTTTCAGTCTGGACCAACTTTGTGTTTTCTGTCATGCCAGAGCTGAAGGATACTGAAGGTCAGAAAAAAACAAGAGCAAAAAAGAGAAATGGACAGACTGTACGTTGGCGTGTGCTACAGGAAGTGAAGTTTAGTCACTAGGTATATGATTGAATGAGGCTTTTTTGGAAGATCTGCTGACGAGAAAAATTTCAAAACCAATTCAACAGTCCAAGGTTAGGAAAAAAAAAGTGCTGCATGTCTGGTGTCATACCCACGTTCATAGGTGTGCAATGCCAGTAATGATTATGTGCTGCTTTTCATCAGTGATAACTGAACATTCATTATGCAGCCCATATTTTTGACCTTGGCTGAAAGCTTACATTGGTTGTGCTTATAGAATTCAATCAGGCTGAAGGTATTCATTTGGATTTTTTATTCAGAGGAATAGCATTTAGTGTCAATGAAAAAGATGAGTCCTGGCTAATGCTAGTATCATGTTATTCGAATGTTAAATCAGCTCACTTGTGTGTTTTTTTTAACGGGTCTGAAATTATGTCAGTAAAATGTCCAGAGATATTTGTATCCTCTGTCATTCTGTTTCAAAATGTTAGTTCACAACGCCCATCCAACCAGTTGCCTTAAAATGTGCAACATGGCTGTGTTTCTGGCAGCCACCTTACTGGACAGAGTGCGTTGTCACACAAATGCACATGGGCAGAATGTACAAAGACTCGGATTGTCAAAAGTAACCAGACTCAAGACAAATATCTGCCTCTTTCTATTAGATAGAAATATCGTTGGCTTGATCTCAGTCGGTTTACCAAAGGTTGTATTATTAGCAGATTATTAGGTTGCAAATGAATGTAGTTACTGTCCCACTACTACTACTGTATCTGCAACATGATTATGCAATAATGATACTTATGGTTAATTAAAATAAACAGAAATATGCAGGGTCTGTATTGTGGCACAGTGGATAGCGTTGCCACATCACAGCTCCTGGGTCCTGAGCTTGGGTTACTGTCTATATGGAGTTTCTGGGGTTCTCCCCGTGTCCCTGTGGGTTTCTTCCAGGTTCTCTGGTTTCCTCCATCTGTCCAGAAACAGGGCAGTTGGTGGATTGGGTACAGTAAAATTGCACCTAGTCGTGAATGAGCGTGTAAATGGATTGGTGTCCCATCCATCCTGGGCCTTTCCTGGGAACACTGGGCACGAGGCAGGAACACACCCTGGATAGGACACCAGTCCATCTCAGGGCAACATACACATGCACATTTACAACTAAAGGCAATTTAGAACAGCCAGTCTGCCTACTGGCATGTTTTTGGGAAGTGGGAGGAAACCGGAGAATCCGGAGGACTGGGGGTCCTGGTTGGCACAAAACTAGCAACAAGCTTTAATTTCCTTTATAACAATTAAGAGTACTGTCACACCGGTGGTTCAGCTGGACAGACTATCACTGTTCCCCCACCCATTGTGTGAATTCTTGGTTATACTGCTCCATTTGCATGAGTAAATGTTGTGTAATAGTGTATTACGGACCATTTTAATACTTCCGGCAGCTGAATGAAATGAGTCAGTAGGCCATATCTGGCCTTGAGTTTGTCACACGGGATAAACACTGGCTTTCTGCCAGAATTCTTCTAAAATTGTGTCAAAATTCTAAGGGAGTACTATGAAGGTATTAAACAGTATGAAAATGAGCTGTTTGTTCTTCAGAACCTTCTTAGAAACCTCTGTGGAGTAAATTAGCTTGAATCGAGCTTGTTCAATGCTTGGCTAGTCACTTTCAAGCATCTCTGTGCACGTTTGTACCTGGCCAAAACATTAGCATCTAGCTTTTTGCCAGGTTTAACCGTGGCTAAGGCCTAGTCCACGCTAACGCAGGTAACACGGGTAAAACAACATGTATAATCTTTCCATGCACAACAAAACATTATCTTCAACTAATGGATAAATCTGAAAATGATGTTTTTCATGTATCGTGGATGATGGAAAACATAGCTTATTGAAAAAACGCTGCAATATGACTGTCGAATGATCTCCAAAATTCCAAGATGGTGTAACTTATTGCGATGCAGTTTTTTTTGCATTAGATATTGTAATGTCATGTTTGACTGATATATATAGTATTCACACAACAGTAGTGTATAAAAAAAGCCTGTTTTATGTTCATATTGTCAGAACAAACAAAAAATGGTGTAAATTACATAAAAGGTAATGGGTCTTACACCCAGTGCACATGGCTAGCATGCGGTTTTCTGTCATTTTTTGGTGTTTCACTGTGGACAGGAAAGTTCTGAAAAATGTACTTTAATTGCTAATGTGACCAGAACAAAATTAACCATTTTAGCATTTTTAGGCCTAAGAGTGTGTAAAAAAGGTGATGGGATAAGGAACAAACCATATGCATGTTCACAGGTGCAAATATAATCAATCTTTACCACAAACGTTAAGTAGTCTGTGAGCACTGTAGCTTATTTCTTTATCCCAAAGACAATCAATAACTGCTAAAGGCAGCAGTCAAGCACACCAATAAAGGCCAACATTGTAAACACTCTGTCATGCCTGTTATTTCAATAACTGCCAGGTGATCAATGCACATGTTTTTTTCACAATTTTGCAAAGAGAACAACAGTCCAGAAATGCTGGATTGCTGCGCAGTAATAATTAATATCCATCAAGCGCTTTGGCCGGTGATGGGATCTGACTTAGTGCTCTCCCTCGCTTTTCCCTCTCCTGAGGTCCACAACGCCTTTGTGCAGTCTTTGACCCACTTTGGCTGCAGGTCTTCAGTCGTGTGTGTGTGTGTGGGTGTGTGTGTCTGTGTGTCTGCAGGGAATTGGGGTCAGTCAGGACTGGCTCTATTGATGGAGGATCCCGGAGCTATAATTTTACTTACTCTCCAACCATCAGCTGCTTTTCCTCTCTCATACAGAGGAGACAATACGTCTCCCCTAAAACTTTTCACTTCCCCTTTGGCATGTACAGTAAAACCACAACGGCCTTAAGCACTAGCACTAAAAATAAACACGGAGGGAATTGAAAATTAATAATAAAAAAAAAAAGTTTAATAGCAACCAGCTATCTACGCTCAACCAGGCGGCAATCTTGAAAATCTCTTCTCTGAATATTACACTTCAAATAAGCGGCCTGAAATATTTCCCAAGCGACCCACAGACTAATATTCAGAAAGTAATTTTGATAACCTGATGTTGAAGTTGTGAGAGTCACTCCTGACAGCCAAGTAGCAAGACAAGTTACCAAGCTACAAGCGAGCAGGACAGACAGCAGGTTAAACGTTGCATTAAAAAGGGTTTCACTTTCACACATTTTTATAAATGTAGCACGTTCCTTATAGTTGCTACGATATTTACTCACCATTACTGTAATTCCATCATTTAATGTATTTATCAAAGCCACCTCTAGCTAGCAATATAGCAGTACAAGCTAGGAAGCTAGAAGCTTGCAGTTCTGCATTGGAAAAGTTTCTAAGGTAACTGAAATAATAAATAAATGTTATGAATCCACGTCCTGCACTAAGATCATTTTCAAACATTAAGAAACTCCATTGTTTTGCTATAGTTGCTAAAGTGACATAAAAGACATTTCCAATGTCCAGTTTGCAGACTGTATTGGGATATTAAATAAGTTTGTTATTTAAACTCTTTTTTCCTCTCTCTTTAAGTTAATAAGACCAAAAAACGCAACTTGTCATGATACAGTAAAGTGTAAACTGCTCTGTCCTGAAGATGCTGGAAAACTTAAAGTTACAGTTTTACCTCTGATTGTTACAAAGTACTGACATTAAATAAACGTCTCCTTATAGAAAACGTCACTATATCAATGACTGTACTCGTTTTTTCTTTTCAAATCTGTTCATATAGGGTGTTTCCACTGTGTGTGAGCTGTTACTATAGAAACGATGACGTATTAGTACAAGTGCTTTAATATAAAGCTGTGATTTGCAGCTGCACTACTGTCAGAGGTGCTGCTCTAGAAAATTAATCAACACCCCGTCAGGTTTACTAGCAAGCTGGCTAACATTGGGTAAACTACTGTATTTCATGTGTAACGTAAGTAAATTATTTTACTGTGTAATTATAAGAACAAGTCCGACTTATTAACTAAGACTGATTAGTTTGATAGAGAACTTGGCAGTCGTTGGCTAATGTGAGCGCAAGGCTGTGCTAGCCAGCCTAGCCTAATTCAAGGAAACTTATTTTTCTGTCATTTAAACCAGTAATCTTTTGTTTGTGGACATGTGTCCACAGTATTCTCAATAAAAAAAATTAATTAATTAATTAATTAATGATCATCATGACATTGAAAAAAAGAGTAATAAAAGGGTTAACTTTTAGCTTAAAACAAAAAGCAGTGCACTTTAAAGACTTTCATCCTCCCTCAGGCACGACTGTACTTACTAAAGTTTGCACCCAATAACTGTAAAAATAAGTTAAAAAAGTAAGAAAGTATGTTTTTTTGCATCGATTTCTTCCTCTTATTGCTGACATTAATTGTGTCCCAGAGTCCAGCGCATTGTTTTTTTAAACTCGGCAGCATTTTCCAGAGAGGGCCATTAACCTCGGCTTTGAAATATCAAGCAAATTAGCGTCGGCTCAGGACAAAGGCAAGCGCACCCGGCCTTTGTGTCACACTCGTCTTCCTTATCATTAGCCTTTAGCAAGGAAACACAGCAATTATTTGACATCAGAGGGCCAGAGAGCTGTTCGGCTAAACAACAAGCGACTCATTACAGCACTTTTTCTTTAAAAATAATTAGACAATGAGGGGCAAATTTGCTACTGGACGGCAGCTTGGGGCAGAGAGAATGACTGAACACACATAAACTGTTTTCCAGGCTTGACCTCTGCTTGAATCGTTCAATCCAGTGGGAGGATTTCAGTGTCTTTGATCACAGATTCGTATTTTCTCTTTTCTCTCTTTTGCATCTTATTTTTTCCCCCTATAAAAATGGCAGAAAAGCAAATCGCCATATAACTCTAGAATATTTGATAATTGCGTGGTTGTTTTGAACTCTCTAAAAGGACACCCTGGAAGCCCCGCCCCCTTCCCTCATCTCTTCTCAGTAATATTTCAGCGGTTACGCTCGTCTCGACATGACTTTCTCAGTTGAAAGTAAATGCAGAATGTTTTTAATTTTGTTAATGAGAAATAAAAACTCTATCAGTTTATGTTCAACTTAGCTGTCATTACGTCAGTTAATTATATCTATCAAGGGTGCGACTGAAAAATTTTAGCCAAGAATGTTCAAAAATGTCACGCTGGTTCACTGTCTGAAAGAGGAAAGAGGCTGAGAGTCCTACAATGAAGTGTCAAATCGAACACTTTACAAATCATTGTAACTGTTATGATAATTAAAATGTGATTAAAACACTGTTTCATTTTTTTTTCTTCGCTCTGTTGAGCCAGTCAGCATAGACAAACAGTTAAATAGTGAAAATGTCATCCATGTGGAAATCCATGTGACACACTCTGGAAGCCCCGCCCCCTTCCCTCATCTCATGGGAGATGTATAAAGTGACTACAGAGAAAGCGTGCTGTCTTTTTATGTTCTTTAGTTTACTCCGTCTTTACAGCTCAGAGACACAAACAGCAAAGCACTGAAATAACTTCAGTCTATGTAGAAACAATTTAAAATGAGTCAGTATTTTAATATATATATATACACACACACACACACACACGCATATATATATATATATATATATATATATATATATATATATATATATATATAAATTTTTTCTGTTAATTTCCTGTTTTAGTGTGTGCCAAGAAAAGCAAAAATGAAAACAAAAAACTGTTTCCTAATTTTCCTATTTATATTTCAAAATGGAACGTAACATTAATGTAACATATACGGATCCATGTACATTGTGTTCGCTTGTTTTTTTTTTTTTTTTTAAATTAAATCTTTTTTCCATTAAATTATTTAAAAAAATAAAATATTGACTTTTTAAAATCAATATTTTATTATTATTTTTAAAAACTATATAATTGATGATAGACAAGCTTTTTTTTTTGTAATTTTTTGTGTTTTAAAACCAAAAACAGAAAAAAAACCACACAAATGAACACAACATACTGCAAAGGACCTATACACACCATCTTCAAATACACACTTACTGTTTTTTCCTCACACATTGCCTATATAGCCAGTGTGTCTGTGTGTGTGTGTGTGCGTGTGTGTGTGTGTGTTATAGTGCATCTGCCCAGTACAGTATGGTGTAATTATATGGCCAGGTCTCCACTGCTATCACCATCTTCACCAATCATTATCAACCATATCATCACTGTAAACGCAGCCCTTGTTTAAGGATGATTGTTGTAGCTGTCAGATTCCTTTAAAAATCATTTTCCTCCCTTTTTTCTTCACTTTAAAGCAGAAAGTTATAGTTGTAGGACGTGTTTACTTCCATATATTTTTTTATCAGTTGCTCAGCCACTAATGTTACACTACAAACCACAATTAAGATGTCAGTGACATCGTGTCAGCAATTTCTGAGCGCTATGCACACACAGATACAGTTCTATACCACCACTAGCCTGAGAAGTCGATAAATCAAAAGGCCAGCTTGTTATCCATAACATTACGAATTTTATTTAAAAAGTGGCTCATGATGGCGTTGAAAAGGTCGAGGATTTGTGATGATTCGTTTGCGAATGAGTCGACTCTTTGAGACGGATCTTTTAGGTGGGAGTCGAGTCGCTATTCTGAAGAGCTGTAGTATATCCTGCGGCGCTTTTGCTAATAATTCATCAGAACTGTGTTTACAAATCTCTAGTACTGTTAAATGTACACCGTGCAGTGAACAAAATGCAAGCGGGGAATTTGATCAACATCTGATTCAGAGCCAATTCCAGTGAAATTGTTTCAAATCACAACAATTTAAGCAATAGGTAGGCAGTCCAATTTGGAAAAAAAAAAAAAAACAAAAAAACAAGGAGCCACGTAGACGCCTTAAGAGTCTGATTCACTAAAAAGAGCCAGAAGTTCAATCTCTATTCAAATCCAGATCTGGACCAAACCATTTAAAAGAAAAAGGAAATCAAAAGGAAGACAGAAAACTGATGGGAAAAATTGTCTTGTCATACTTCAGAAATATTTCAATGTAGAACTCAAAGCCTTGATATTATTAAGCATTTTTTTATATGAAAAAACATTTTCAATTCAGTGCTTTTTTTTGTAGAAAAAAATTACCTAGTGTGAAAGCAGCAAAAAAAAAAAAAGAGGATTAGGTTAAATTCATATACTACACTGCAAAAAATGATATCTTAACAAATGAAAATTTCTCAAATATAGTCTAATTTATTCAGTATTTCCTATTATAGGATTACAATAAATCAAGTATATGATAATTAAACCATTTTCTAGACATCTTCACTCATTTCAAGCTTGATAATTTTTCTAATTTTAAGCATTTCTATAGCTAGAAAGAAGCAAAATTATCTAAAGCTAATAGAATAAAACAAAATACAGCTTGAAATATGTAAAAGCTTCTAAAAAACTGGCTGAATAATCATCATAAGAAATATTAGATAAATTTTCCACATTCAAGAACACTTGCTATGGTCTAATTGTTGGCAGTGTGATGTTCTAGTAAAGATAACAGAAATAGGCAAAGATTTTCAAATATACTCGATCAGATCTATCTAAAGATAGACCAAATTTTCATGTGATAAACTAGAGACGTGGCCAACACCGAGATCTGCAAAATGTTTACAGTTTACAGCATGCGAAGTAATCATGAGCACCCCTAAAATTGGCAGCTTTTTAATTTCATTTTTAACTTGTAAAATCTCTATATATATAAATCGTGTGCAGGACTCTATCACGACTCTCAGATTATTGACAGTGACTAAGACGTATCTGGCATTTCGCTGTCACTTCAAAGGGTGTGTGTGTGTGTGTGTGTTAAAGGCATGACTCATAAATGGATCTCAGGATTTGTGGGTGTTAGCATCAAGGCTATGGTCCACCATCCATGCGTGATCTCTCTCTACTGCACATCCTTTGATCCCTGCATGTTCTGAGGTGTGTGTGCGTGTGTGTGTGTGCGCGTGTGTGTAATTTCATGGGATTAGTGGAGGCCTCTGTGTGAGTAGGATAAGGGTGTGAGGGAGTGTGTAGTACACACTATCTGACTGAGTGTTCACTCCAATATGTGCTGTTTAATGCACGCTTTCAAAAAACAAAACGGTGCATGGTGTAGTGGAGTGCCACGCCCACTGCCACGCCCATTGCCACGCCCACCGTGTCACAGAAGGCTGAGCTTTGAAACTATGAAGTCATCTGCAAATAAACAACGACTATTTCTCAGAAATAGCAATTAAGTTGAATAATTACATAAAGTACAGTACTGTATAAAAGTCTTAGAAGTGAAAAAGATGTAAGAAGAAAAACCTAATAAACCTCCAGGATGTTGCCTATTATTTATTTAACATGCTGGAGGTTTAAGTGACAAACGTGCAGGCTCATGGAATGTTTCCAATAAGTCAGCTCTAAATCATGCAAATGTTTTGTGGCAAATTGAAGGGGTTTTTTTTCCATTGGGAAAAATGTGATCATGGAAATTTAGTTTGAAGATATGGAAAAGTCGGACCACATCACTCTCGCTAATTCATATTCATTTGAATCGTCCATGATCTGTGCTGATAGAGGTTTATGGAGTACATCAGGCAATGAAGGATTCATATACTTACGTCTGATCAGAAGCATTACATACACACTTTCCATTCGGACACAAGGTGTGTACTATTTATGTCACATTCACCATCTTACTCATACGTAATCTTTTCTTATTTAAAAACAATGTATTTTTGATTGTGAGGAAATTTGACACGCTCCTATTATTGTGGGGGCATTTAGTCCTTTTAGGCCTTGAGAAAAGGGCTAAATATAAATACACACATATACACACACACAAACATGCACGCACACAAAGGCTGATGAGCCTGAACAGACATGCAGTCCCTCTCAGGAGTTGTAACAAGTTCACCTTCATCACCTGCTGTCCAAATAGCACACACACACTACACTATATATAAATAGACAAAATATATATATACACACACACACACACACACACACATTAATAGTGTGGAATGTACTGTACATGAAACAAGTTATAATTTACATTATAGCAGCTATAAACAGTCATTCCCTCACCAGCCTCTCTATTTAAGTTAATAAGACAAAAATAATTGCAAGATGCAGCTTTTCATGTTACTGAGAAACTGCATAGTGTTGAAAAACTCCAAAGTTACAGTTTTATCTCTGACTGTTACAAAGCACTGACACTGAATACTTCTTAAAGAAAACTTCCCTATATCAGCAATTTATACGCTTGTCATTGTTAAATAATAACGCAGAACTACTGTCAGAGCTGCTGTTCTAGAAAACGCATCAATACCTTCTGAATCGCTGTAAAAAATGTGCTGCCATTCTCAGCCACGAAATGAAGTAACTGTGATCGAGTCAAGGCTGTTTCACTGAATACAATCCTCCAAATCCCTGATCACACACAGCGGTACGATGCTGCAGGTTCTGCATTCACTGAATGAATTTTATCAGTGTTTTTCAAGCCCTATAGGTAAGCTGGAGGATTTTTCTAAAGCAAACATTAAGTGTGTGGTCTATCATGCATGTACCTGGACAGCAGTTATAATCAAAATGTAGAGAAGGTGTTGTAATAACAGTAAATGCGTATCACTTAACAATAGTAGGCTACTTTTCCCGAGCAGCTGCAAACTGCAGGTTTATAGTAATGTGCTTATTCTAATACATTATCATTTCTATAGTAACAACTTACACAATGACTTGTATGGCAGACGCTCCATATAATCCAAGACTTTTACAGTGTTTTTAAACAAAGAAGAACATGTACGTAATTGTTGATATTGTGATGTTTTCTGTAAGAAGACATTTATTTAACATTTTTGTAATTTACTTAACATACTTTGATAACAGGAGATAACGTTTTGGCAAACTGCTGCGGTATAAGAGGAATAATGTTGTTCACAATGTTGTTGATTATGTTCCTATAACATCATGACACAGAATCCATCCATCCATCCTTCCATCCATCCGTCCTTCCAGCACAGCATGTACTTATTGGCACCTGGTGTGAGGAACAACATCTAAAAGCCTCCTATAAACTGACTTAACTGCACTGCAACATCCCTTTTGTCTGTTTTTTTTTTTTTTTTTAAAGAGATAACCGTGTTTAAAATACTGAACATGGATTTGGGAGAATCTTTTTTTTTATTGATGATTTGAGCCATTTTTGAGCCAGGATTGAATGGCCATTGGGATGTATTTGTGACACACACCTGGCAACCCTGCTTATAATCATTCCTATCCAGTCTCCTGTGTGTTACACAGCTAAGCACATTCTTCTGGTGTCGTGCTTTTAAATTACTAAGCACTCCCACCATGGATGTGATTCAGCTTTTTATAAATGCTCCACAGCATACAAGTGTGTATATGTACGCTACAAATGTGTGTGTATCTTAGCAGACTCCATTTTAACGCCAAACATTTGTCTCAGACAACGAGCTTCCACATTAAAAGCTCATCAAACTCAGAAACAATCAGAAACTTTCCAAAGCGACTGTCATGGAAAAATGAGAAGTTCTATTCTCTGAGACGAAACCTCGACAATGAGAGTATAAACGTTTTTTTTTTCCACGTTTGTGTAATATAACGCCATATTCCAAAAAGCAATCTTTTGCTATTCCATTTCATTTTCCATTAAAAGTGACATTTCATCTGGACGAGACCCTCCGGGGAAAACTCGACACACACAGCTAATGTGGCTCTGTGTGTGTGTGTGTGTGTGTGTGTGCGCGTGTGTGCGTGTCTGAGACTCCCTGCTGACTCTGATCAAAGAAAATGCCATTATTTGCTGCCATCCGAGAAAACTCAGTGTAATTATGTTCAGTATCCTTGATTGCTATTCATGTAATGTATAATTGGTAAAGTAATATTTTGAAATGTTGTGCCTCGCAGCGATTCAACTGCAGCCACGAATCCTTAACTCTTTCATGCTCCGCTTAGCTTAACGCCACTGAAAACTCTTTTTATTCGTTTCGCTAATTGATATTGCTTTAATAAGACTCCATAGATCTCATATCCCAAGATCAGTCCAGTACAGTTTGGTCTTTTTGGATGAAAAAAAACCAGCGGAAAAGCAGAAAGACTTAACTTACTATCAGTCAATAAAAAAACTAGAAACACACTTTTCTGTGATTTATACTGCATGATTAATATACTAATCATAGAATATTAGAACTATATTACCATCCAGTCACTTCTAGCATGCATCTTTTCCTTCAAACGTTAGGTCACACCTCCTGCCTGAGCGACATCAGACTGCATGCTGAGCAAGAAAGTATTTCAGCTTCCAGATTTAGCAAGCTCTGTGATGTCTATCTTCCTGTCTGTCCCTTTTTTTAATCTACGCACCTTAATGCTTATCCTCCAGCTATTACACATATCACCTTTAACCTCTGTAGTTGAACAGAGTTAAATAATGGATTATTGAGCCATAAGGTTAATATCACAGCACTGTGCTGAAATCTCTAATCTGAAACTAATCTGAAGATGTTATGAAAGTTGTACTGTCATGAATTGATAAACCACACTCTATTTCCATAGTACGAACCAACACAAGTGCACAAGACGTAGGTTACATGCAAAGCATATCTGTACATCATAACACTGTATTAAAAATAAATTTACATATCGAATTGAATCACTTCTTTCAAATTCTGGGCCATACCTGTAGGTGCTGGTCCTCACATGGGGCACCAGTAAGTAGGCGTTTTTATTTATGGAAGGAGTCTCCAATGTTAGCACATTGTAGCAGTCATTACATCTTCTAACATGGGAGAGTCTTGGAGATAAGTTACATTGCTCTACATGGTTTCTCAATAAAACAACAAGCTGAGTTTGTTCATGTTATTAACTTCAAGAGAGAGAGAAAAAGAAAGGCTGGTGAGTGAACAGCTGTTTATAACATAAGCGATAACAGGAACTAAGTTGTTTCACGGAAAACATTCCACAACATTAAACATAACTGCGAACTGCTAAAACATATGATATATCATTCTTTATAAAATGTAATCATTGGGATGTTGCTGTGGTATAAGAGCAATAAAACACTTCAGGACATGCTGTTATAGGAAAATAATCAACTTCATGGTGTTAACAGTAACTGCGCTCCATCACACCACACAGCTGTTGATTATTTTCCTATAACAGCACAACAGGGAGTGTTTTATTACTAACTCAGTGAACTCAGTGAAATGTTGGATTAGCGTTTGATAACCATTGAAATGAAAAAGCTTTTGACTGTGTACTTGTGTAGGCTAAAAGGAGGACCAGTCCAGGTAGACTGTGTGTGTGTGTGTGTGTGTGTGTGTTTGCACTCCAGGCTGTTTTCTGAGTTCTGCATCATGCCAGCACCGACAGGTACTTGATGTACTGAGACATGACAGAGGAATGGAAGAGGATGAAACTGGAAACAGAAGAGGTGTGAAAAACAGAGAGAAGTTTTCTTGTTTGCCTCAGGAAAGGAGATCCTGTGGTGCTGGGCTTTGGTCGGAGGATGCTGGTGGTGGTGGTGTGTGTGTGTGTGTAGGATGGATGAATAAAGAGAATATAAAGGGTCAGAGATGTTTAGACATAAATCTCTGGGGAAAAAACAAGAAACAAACATGTCCAGTTTTAAAGAAAGAGAGACAGAGACAGAGACAGAGAGATAAACACATTTTGTTTGCCAGCAGGTCGCAAAACTAAACCCAGCGCTGAGCTTTATACAATCCACACACAACAAAAGCCACTGAGGAGGAAGTGAAAGGATGTTGGCAGAGGTGTGTGTATGTGTGTTGTATTCTGTATGTGTGTGTGGTTTGTGCTGTATAACTGTGTGTGTGTGCAAATCCTACATTCAAATATGTCAGTCAAACAACTATATCATACAGGAGCCCAGGTCAAGGCATAATGACTCAATATTCTTCACCAATATTCTCCATCAAAAACAACACTGTAAACATCAGTAAACATCAACATTCATCAATCACAATCGTTTCTAAAGATTTCTTAAAAAAAAAAAAATTAACCATCAAACAACAGCATTCCCCATTAACGAGCAACAAACACCATATCGCTGTGAGGTCTTGCCAGTAACGTTGGAGAACATTTCTGCATAAATTTAACCCCATATTTGCTGTCATACTGTGATTCAAAACGAATCACTAATTTTCTTGATTAAATACCAACATTCTGTATTAAATACCAACATTCACCATCGTACGCTAACTCTCACTATTGAACACAGAAAAGTATTTTCCTTCAAACATATTCACTATCAAAAAAGAAACACTTTCCTTCAAAGGCCAACATTCACCATCAAACACCAACATTCACCATCAAACACCAACATTCACTATCAAACGCCATTAACCACCAAAAAGCATTTACTATCAAACACCAATATTTATCATAAAACACCAACATGCACCACTAAACTCCAACATCTGCATTCAAACACTAATAATAACCCCATCCACATTCAAACACCAATAATAACCCCATACGCATTCAAACAC